>JBBPCY010045616.1:0-13258 GCA_037974405.1 Brachyalestes nurse
CACATTGGGCTGCAGGCTGGAGTTAAACAGCGTCAGACGAACACCAGTGTAACGCCAATCAAGCGCAGATACAAAACACTACAAAAACGCCTCTGGAGTTCAGAGCGTGTTCATTTATCCAAGATTCAAACGTCCGTGTGAACGAGTCCCAATGGACATGGGTAGACTTTGTAAATTAAATCCAATACGTGAGAAGTACAATCCAACACATGAAGAGTATGATCCTGTCGTACTATTTCTAAGCAGGGTCGCTGTTACAAACATGAACACAGACAAGGCAGGTACAGACAATTCCAGCTGGTCGGTATGATGGAGAACGGACAGCGTTTCTGGGTCAAGCTGGGCTTAAGTAGGGAAGAGTAATAAGAGATAGGTGATGCTGATGAGGGAGCTACCAAAGGAAAGTAAGAGAAGAGGAGGGAGAGAGTGTGAACCAAGCTCAGTACTCCAGCGAACAAGATGTGTGTGCCCTCCCTGAGCACTGGTAGTACCGAGTAACTGGAGTCGTAGTTAGTAAAAGGGTCTGAACATGACTAAAACTGAACAAAAAAAAGGTCATATCTGTCAATCTAATGTTCAAGAAAGTCTAAATGTAATGCCGAAAAACTATTCTTAGCCTGGAAGTGTTATATAAGAGCCATTATAAAGGAGGAGGAATTCACAAGGATAGCTTGTAACACTCAACATAGCAGCTGTGTAATGAAATGTCTGCCCTTCAGAGATTGATGGTGAAAGCCTAAGCTGGAAAAGCCCTCCATGTTTTGGAGATATGCACATGTTTATTAGCCAGAACAACCTGAAAATCTGGGCCAAACACCACAAACCATTCACGCATTTTTTGGCAGATACCGGTGATTTCAAACGGCTCAGTCTAGGGTTTGTAAGTGCCTCTTCATTCAAGCAGGGAGTCTGGTTTTATATGCCTAGAAATAACTGCCCTGGAGGGTTTGCTGAGACCAGTGCAGAGTGGACAGAGCTTCTTTTTTATTTTTTACCATACAAACCCAGGCTCTGGCTACAAGTGCCTTATTTTGTATCTTTTAGGTGTGTTGAAAGAGTCTTACAGAACATTAGTAAAAATCCCATGCAACTAAATGAGAAACTGCAACCAACAACACATTTTTTGTAAAATTATATACATTTAGAGTGTGTTATACATTTCATATTGTATTTGTTTTGTTTAAAAGGTGTCAAGGTGGGGTTTTAAAGTAAAGTGGCCCCTTATAGACATGAGCACATCACAGCACACAGTGTGAAATTCTTTCTCTGCATTTAACACATTCACCAAGTGAAGCATTGGGCAGCCAGCAATGCAGTGCCTTGCTCAAAGGTACCTGAGTCGTGCCACGGGCAGTCCTGGGATTCAAACCCATAACCTTTCGATCGCAGGGGCAACTCCCTAACCACCAGGGCACCAGCTGCCCCAAATACATCGCATGCACACACAAACGTACAGGAATTCCGTTTCATGGTCTCAGTCACCTGTTTTTTAAAACATACCTACTTCACACGGCAATTTATAATTTTGGATAGTCTCATATTTGCATGCGTATACTCTTCTCAGACTCCACCGGCTTGCGCGAGCGCATTAACTAAGGAGCAAGTGCATTCATTTCTAATGAAGTCTGACTGGAGTCTCAGTGAGTTGACCTGAACCTCATTATGTTCCGCTCTGTGAGGATAACCACACATTTGAACCAATTTCAACTCTGCCGCGGATCGCTGTGGATGTCGCTGTTCGCCTGTACTCTGCCCAAGTAATTTGGGGGTAAAAAAAAAAGTGCTAATAAGGATTTTTAAAAAAAATAGATAAGCGCATTTTAAATACCATTTTTCTACCCCATGAACAAAGAATGGGCCTAGAGGGTGAAAACATAATAAAAGCAAGAAATAAACAAACACATAAAGTTCCAAATGGAAAAGGCTGAAATTTGCAGTAGTTATAGCGTGCACTGAGAAAATCCAGGCAGCAGAATTTCAACTATGAGGGTTTAATACTGAAAAATGGCCTTTTCTCAGTCCTTTATCCGCCTGCACTACTACTGAATAAGGTCACTGCGACATATACATGAATATTTACACTGCTGGGGAAAAAATATTAGAAAAATGATGTTGTGCTTCAAACCTGAAGTGCATCTGCATCATCACACACATTACCATGCCACGACCACATCTGTGTCACTGCTGTTCACCACCCAAATGATATCTTATCAGTGAGGGCCCTGTGGTGGTTCCCTTTGAGTGATAACAGGCTGGGGTTGGACGGCGATTGTAATAGATGGAGTACAGATACAGTACTGTGCAGAAGTCCTAGGCAACTGAGAAAATTATGTTTACTACTGGTCAGTAGTGCTAAGCTAGTGTTAAAACACTCATTTTACAATAAATACATATAACAATAATAGTAAACAGTGGTTTTATGTATGATAAAGTGTTTTCTTAACCATCTCCAGACCTCTTTCCTTATGGAGGCCCAGTTTTACTAGTGCCATCTCATACATTGGTTGGCTCTTTTTTGTAAAAAAAGAGATTAAATCAGGTGTGTTGCTTATGGAATTTTATAAATCCAAGCAATGACTGGAGGCATCAAGCAGAAATCTGGAACCAAGCGTGTGTTCTTCGAACCAGCTCACAAAATTTCAACTACTTTTTTAGGGGAAAAAAAATTATTGATACTTTTTACTGCTTTCTGGTTTGTTTGCATTTATTCTAATATTCGCTTGTGTTTTACTGGCAGAAAGAAATCCACTGCTGACATAAATGGCTTCAGACAATTTGCATAGGTGACTTTCGCGAAGTGCTGTAACTATATATCCATCTGTCACTGAAAAAAAAGTCCAATAACTACAAGGTAAGATAATAACCAGCTACGTGCATATGCAATAGAACACATCAGGAAAATATTTTATATTTTAAAAGCTATTTATCTGGGCAGAGTATGCATTTATTTCTAGAGAATACCAGTCAGAATAAACAGTAATTTCACGCGTAAAAACAAGCTCAGTATTGTTTGAAGTTATCACCCCATTCCTGGTTTGTCTGGTGAGTCCTTCAGGAGTGCTGGTGGTGAATTTGAATAAGTGTTTGCAATGGCTGGGAGCATGGAGGCGAAATCTGAAGATATGCGCTACTTTTATTTTTTTTTTAGAAATTCTTGTTACATTTTTCAGAACTCATGTTTGTTTACATTCACTCGAATACATTTGGATACACTAAAGTCATGGCTGGCCAAAACTTTAAGCCCAATTAAAGATGTAGCATTTGGTTTGTACCGATTCTAACTGGCCCTCAGAATCTACAGACTACAGGCAACACGCACATACCTGACCCGATGGAGAATCAGTAATAAAATTGGAGTAAAACTTGTATTACTCTGGGTCCACACAGTGAATAACAGTTACTTAGAACACTAAGCTTGTACCGCTGTGGCCATTTACACTGGCATAATCTGAGCTGTCATCTAATTTGAACTTTTAGCTCTTAGCAGTCCACAGTCCCTAATTATGAGTAACAGTAAAGTAAGGGGAATGAGAGGGAGTGTGTGTGTGTATGTGTGTGTCTGTGTGTGTGTGCAGGCAGGAGTGGTTGTTAAACTCAGATTACTTTAGAGGACCTCCAGAAGTCTCCTCATTAAACACACACTCCAAATGAATGACTCTGTAAATCCTCCTACGCCATCCCCCCAACCTCCTCCATACACACACACACACACACACACACACACACACGGTCCTTAAAGACACTACGCACACACACCATTACACACTACTCAGTCCTTTAGATAGAATGAGATTGAGGCATATACAGTAAAAAAGAGAGAGAAAAATTAGTTTTTTTTTTAAGCTCCATTAAAGAAGCATCATTAAAAGAGAAAAAAAGGAAAGAAAGCAAAACAGAGTAAGTGAGCATTTCTTCCCCTTCATCCTCACAGCTCTGTTACAAATGTTACTGTCTTTAAAACAGCATTCAATACAATGAGCTCACTTTGGAAGCTTGCTTCCATTGATTTATTCACATAAAATGCATTTCTTTAGTCCACATTAAAAGTGGGATTACACAAAAGGTTTTAGTTTTTCATCCAGTGTACTTTGATTGTAGAGAAACCGAGTTGCTATTGTTTACAATGTTGCGGAATGGAACCAGACATCTAAAAGCTCCATCACAGAAAAATAGTCAGCGTGGTGCATTTGAGCTATAACAGTAACTGATGTTAGCTTCCCTCACCTTGACAGCAAAGTGGTCCTCTAGTCAGCTACATGACATTTATTGAGTTTAGTTATCTATCCAGGGCCATAACCAATAGGGCAACTTCTTTATTTTCCACTGTTGCACCTGCACTAACCGAAATTTAGCACTTGTGTTAAATACAGTAGTGTGCAAACTGCTATTTATCTGAGCAGTGATGGACTTTTTACCACTAAATTCACGAGTTAATATTGGAATCAATGCAAACAAACAAGAAAGCACTAAACGATATCAAGATTTGTTCATTTTGTAAAGAAGTACTTTACATTTTTTGAGCTGATTAGAAGAACACAGGTTTAGTTCCAGATTCTACCTTGGTGCCTCCAGCCTTTGCATGGATTTGTCAAACTCTATCTGCAACTCCTCAATTGAGCTAAAACAGATATCCAAGGTATTGGAGAACTACAATGTAATACAGGGCTCTCAGGAGTAAAGGTCCTCCTATATGGGTTTTAAATATTTTACATTTTCTCAGGTGTCTAAAATGTCTGATGTAAAAACAAAGTTCAAGAAAGTGAGGTTATCCATTTACAGTGTTTGGCTGTCATTGTGTGCCTGGCCCTGTTCCCACAGTGGTGAAATGGGGCAGGTTCTCACCGCCCCCGCTGCACAATGAGCCAATCACGCCACTGCTATTCATTTATTCACATTGCTGCTTTACATCTGAATAGCTGAGGAGCATGGCTGCAGTGAGCAGTGAGACAGAAAATCGCATGCTTCCTTTTTATCCTATTTACAAATCACCATCAATATGTTCTATTTTAAAACATACATATTTGAAAAGTAGAGGGTTCAGGCTTTCTAATGATGTTACTTATATGTTTCTAGGACAAACACTCACAGAGCTTTAGATGATTGTTTTGGAAAACTGAAAAGGATCCATTTTTGGATCCTCGGACCTCAGAGGGTTAATGGGGGCACTGTCATCTTCAGTGTTGCCTTCAGTTGTCACGTCGCTGTCCCCACTCCGTGACCTCAGGGCGTGTGAAGAAGCACCATGAGCCTCGAGTACCATTCATTCTCTTTTATTTCCAAAATGCCAAAACAAAAGGGTATGAGAACCCAAAACAATACACTGTCGTTTCTGAAGCTTGAAACTGAGAACAACGCTATTAGTGAGGGTGGACCGACACCTAGCTCAGTCCAAACGAAACTTAAATACTAAAAACCTTAAACCAAGACCCAATAACAAAACAGAATCACTTAACGTCAACTCAAAACAACTGTTCCTCATAACGAAACAAACACCACCCTGTCATAACAAAAGTCCCTCAACTCAAAACCCACAAAACCCAAACTTAAACACACCGCGGTCCCTGGTGGCCGCCAGGGGGACGTAACATCAGTAAGTGAAGTGCTGCTTAGCAGGGTTCAGTTAGGGTAACTGATATGTCCAGGCAACAACATTCCACTTTTTCACCTTAAAAAACTCCATGCTTGTCTTAGTGGATGTTCCAGGTTATGGCCCTGCTGGAAGGTGAAGTTGAGGTTTGAAGTATTTTGTTGGGTCTGCTGTAGTTGATGTTTCTGAACACTTCGAAATTCATCCTGCTGCTGCTGCCAGTCACATCATCAATAAAGACGAGTGATCTAGACCCACGGACAGCTGGACAGGCCACGGTTCATACGTACGGTGGTTTTGCTTCAGATCTTGAGCTGCTCCTCTTTCTTCTCCACACTTTGCTTCTGAATGAAGTTTAGCTTCATCTCATCTGTCCGTAACACTTCACCCTGGAGCTCCACATCATCATCTCACGTACCTCTTGGCAAACTAGCACCAGGGGTCTCAGATCTAGCACCAGATCTTACAAAGTCTGCACGCAAAATGCATGTTTAAGTATTGATTTGTAAAGCGGGAAATTGATGGAAAAATGCGTAGATTAACACATTTTAACCTTGCATACAAACTATTTACAACTGTAATGCCTCAAGCATGCTGCAGGCCTTAGAGCTGGCCAGGCTGTGTTAAAATCATTCAAGACACTGCAGATTAGGAAAAGGTAGTTATTCCAGATTGGATATTTAGGTTTGTACAGCATAACTGAATATAAATAAACAAATACATAATTAAATAACTTCTAATGATTGTAAAAAAAAGATGCAAATATGTAAAAAGTATAGGAGGAGCAGCTAATCTGAGGTTTCTGCTAGAAAATGTTTCAGAAGCATTAAAGTGCCTGGCTTTTTATCACCTTCTCTATAAACAGCTCCAGAAAAAATAAGAGACCACTGCAATTCCTGTTAAAAGTCTGTTAAATTCCTACACAAGCACCTCATCCTGCTTTATGAGGGACTGATTAGTACCTCATTAGAATCCTAACCCTAACCCTAACCTGAATCAAATCTTCTTTAATGAGGAAAAGTATAAAAACACTGCTGTAATCAACACTCGCCTCTTGCTATTTGACACTACTAGAAGTTCGTCAAAGTTAATTCATGCCATTTTGTTTAAGAGTGAACAAGATATCTGTTTTCTTTTAATTATTCTGTAATCACTGCATAATTTCTCGTGTCGATGTTTTGTCATTTCCTTGAAAATTATGCTTTTAAAGAACAATATTTTTATTTGGAAATTAGGAGAAATATTGTAAGCAGTTTTAAAAAACTAAGTCAAAACTGTTCAGTTCAATACTTGTAGCTATAAAAGATAAAGCCTAAGAAACTGAACATTTTTGCAGTGCTCTCTTATTGCAGTGGTAGCTGTATCTATGCATATTTCTATCTATCTATTTTTATGCAGTTATGCCTTACAAATCCAAATGTCAAATTTGTAATAAATTAAAGTTTATTCCAAATGTGAGGAATACAAGTTTATTCCAAATGTGAGAAAATGTTTCAGAAGCATTAAAGCCTTTTATTACCTCCTCTCCTGTCATAAACAGCTGAGGGCTGATCAGACCTGATCTCTGTGATTAAGGTTTGTGCTACAAGTTCATTGCTGCTGTTCATGATAAACATGGCAGTTTTGTTGCTGTTGTCCTTCATGACCCAAATCCATCATTAACTTGACAGTACTGATAAGGACATGAGGGTCATTTGAGGGTGCAGAATACTTCATATTAACACAAAAATGTGAACCACTGGTACTGAAAAGCCCCTATTTCCAATCAAATGCACACAACTACACCGCTGATGACAACCTGGTCTACAACAGTAATGCCAAACAGCAGAGAATTACCAGCAGCAACTCCAGGTATCGGAAACAGCAGATGGCTTCACTGAAGTCCAGCTGAAAGAGCATCTACAGAGCATTTCCTAAAGTTCTACCACTTCCAGGAAGCTAAAAATAGAGCCGGATGAACAGGAGGACAAAAGCACAGGCCCACGGGGTGAAAGCCCCCCTCCTTTCCTCTTGTTCTCTCTCCCTCTCGCTTGTCCATTTCTCTCTTCTCTCTCTGAAGTAGACTTCTGAAGGCTGGCCAGTGGACTTACACATCTCAGGATACTCAGAGAGAGAGAAACCTCACCATATGCTGTTGAGGTTCCTCCCTCTCTCTCTCTCTCTCTCTCTCTCTCTCTACCTGTCTCTTTCTTTCTCTCTCATTTCTTCCCCAGGCAGGCTGCTGTAAACTCACGATGATGCGTACGCCATCATCACCCTTTAACTAAAGGCTGAACCATCTGTCAGAAGGAACAGCACGGCTCTGTGAACTGTACATGACTCTAACCGCACTAACACACTGCTGAGGACGTGTCTGAGACTGGCTCAGCGTTAACACAGGGGAATGTGTGTAGACGAATAGAGAGGGAGAGGGAGAGAGAGAGAGAGAGAGAGAGAGAGAGCGAGAGAGAGAGAGAGAGAGAGAGAGGCAAACAAAAAAGTAAAGAGGGAGACAGAGACAGTGAAAAATAGAAAAAAGAGAGACAATTACAGAGAATTACAGAGAAATGAAGAGAAAAAAGCAAAGAAGGAAAGAGGGGGATAGAGATAGTGAAAAATAGAAGAAAGAAAGAGGGAAAGAAGGAAAAAGAAAGAAAGAAAGAAAGAAAGAAAGAAAGAAAGAAAGAAAGAAAGAAAGAAAGCTGGAAAAAAGAAAGAAAGACAATTGGAGAGAATTAGAGAGAAATCAAGAGAGACAGACAGAATGAGTTGGAAGAAAAAACAAAGACAAAGGAGGAAAGAAGGGAGACATAAGGAAACAGAGAGAAGAAAGGAAAGAAAGAAAGAAAGACAGTAAGAGAAATAGAGAGACACAATTAGTAAATAAAACAAAGAAGAAAAGACAGAGGCAGAAAAAAGAGGCAGAGTGAACGAAGGACATGAGACAGAGAAAGAAAGAAAGAAAGAAAGAAAGAAAGAAAAAGAAAACTTACACAAGCACACAATGACTTTCATGAGCTTACAGATGTCTGACCTCCCCTCCTCCCCACAGTGCTCCTGTAAGAAGCTCTGCCAGGTCATGGCCACTTCTCACCAGCGCTCAGAGCTTTCAAGTGAAACACGTACTTGATAAAACACACACTAATTTAGACACAGCGGCGCTGCTGGGAGTGTTACATACGTCAGTGCCAGTGCTAGGCTGAGAGCGGTCCACCACCAAAAAACATCCAGTCAGGAGAAGCTCTGCGCTCAGAAACCAACCAACTGATGACTAGAGGACAACTGATGCAAACTACAGATCACAGCTATAGAAATGACAACATAAGACGAAAAAATACCAAAGCTAATAATATAATAAAACTGACAAATATGAAGTTCGTTAGTAGGGTGAGCAGGAGCTCCAAGTTGATTTTATTTAACCTAATTTATGACCTGATTTAATGACATGAAGGAAATGTAATTAAACTTGGCCGACTGTGAGAAGCCTACAGCAGGTCTAGTCCTCTACTGTAGGAGAAGGAATAATATAAAGGAGATGTTTTGCATTTGGTTGTGACTATTGACACAGTCTAGGTTGTGACAAAGCTGGATTAGTGCATGTTTTTTCACATTAAATGTAGAATCAGTGCACCTGTGTTACCAGCATGACCATTTTTCCACCTGTTGTGTGGATCAAGCACACTGTGGAATTGTAATGTCACAATTTTTGCGGTATTCTATCTACAGGCACATAGAAATATAGGACCAATAAAATACTCTCATGTGTCACTCACGGCCGATTATCATTTATGATGATACGGATCAGGACTGATTTGTATTAGATGCTCATCAAAATATGAATGAAAACTATTTCTGTGTTGACTGAAGATAAGAGCTGAGTAGGCAATATCTAAACTCAGAACAAACAACTGTTGTTATTAAGTTGTGTTTTTTAACACTAGAACCGCCAACATTCCAGTCTCCCTAGAACCTCCAAGGGGGGTCATTTTGACCCCTGGTGCAATAATGTCAATAGTGTCATTAGCGATGCTAAGATGTCATTTCTAGAAGCTGTGAAGTGACTCATTCCCATCTTCTTTTTTAAATAATAATGGAGACTTGACAAAATAAGTGTTTAAAATATATATTTTTGCGTTTTTTGGGGGGTTTTTTTGGTGTGCTGTCAAATTCGGATGACATCACAAGCGTCTAGCGTTGCTAAGCAACCGGGCCGGTTGGAGGGGCGTGGCACGAAAAATGACAGCTGATCTAAATGAGGGGGTAAAAACGACTCCTCAGCGGTTCTAGGTATAAATCCACTAGATAATTAATAAAGTCATTTTAGGAGAAGTCATGAACTTAAAGATGCAGGAGGTTTATTTTAACAGAACTTATTTGAAAACGCCATTCATGCCATTTGAATGACCCCCTTGGCGGTTCTAATGTTAACTCTGCAGATTTGCTATAAAGTACTGATCAGTAAAATTAGACAAAAACTGCTGCGTCTTGCTAAAATATTTTGATAGTCTCGGAACGCAGAAACTCCATGAGGAAAGTTTAGGACAACATGGTCTAGGATATTTTTTTTTAATTCTGAATGTTTAATGTTTGTTTTTAAAAGCTTACAGGGGGTCCTCGAGTAACAATAGTCTCGACATACAACGTTTCCAGTTTACAGCACTCACTCCCACTCGACTTACACCGTTAGCCTCGTACTTACGGACTACGTGGGCGAACTAGTTTGGTTGCGTGGGTTGGAAGAATACGCAGTAATGCGGCGTCTGAGTGAGGAAGTTTTCCTTTTTCTGTGGCTTAGTTGTGTTTTTATGATTTAACAACTGTGTTAGGATCGGTAAGAGACTTAGGCTAGGGTGTGTTTCAACACCAAAATCCGGGTTACATCACTGTCCAAGGAACGGATCTGTGTTGTAACTTGAGGACCCCCTTTATATGCTTCTAATTTTGTTAACGTTTCCTCCATTTTTGAATTCCAGTGATGTTCATTGCTCCTGTTCACCTTCCTCACCACTAAGTGAGTGGCGTACTGAGTAAATGGAGTACTTTGCATAGTGTATCAAGGGTTTGTATCCATTGCCTTTCTTCATTCCGTATTTTTGATCTGGACTGTCTGTGATACTTCTGTTTCTGGTTTTTGACTTTTGCTCTGTCTGTTTTGGATTACATGCCTTGCCTGACCTTCAATGATTCTGTCTGCCCCTGTATAACTTGGATTTGTTTTTGGATTTTGATTTTACATCATCTTATCTCTGTATGCCAGACCATGACCTTGAACTGTTCCGGAGCACACAAGACTGCAACTGAGTTGTAGTCTGTTCTCCAATATTTTTTCTAGTTTAAGTTTTATTTCATTGCTTTACCAAACCTGACTTGTTCGTTTTACCATTTTTGCCAGCTTTATTTAATTCATCTGTTTACTTACATGATCACATTGTATTGATAAATGAGTGCAGGGACACTTGAACTACATGTTCAGTTTAAAACACATTTTATACAAAAATTAGAGACACTAAAATAGCTTGAACAGTAAGAAAAAAATGAAATGTGAGCCCCATGTTTATTCATTTTATTATTTTCACGCTTGCACTAAACTGACCTTTTGCATTGACTTTGCACTGTATTTTGCACTCTTTATAAGAAACGCCCCAAACTATATATTCATTAAGAAACAGAGAGCAAGCTCGGTTTTCTTCATTTGAAAGACATAATCCTCCAAAAACCCTTTCAGTATTAGCTTGTATGTTATTATGAGGGTTTCTACACGTGCAGAACTGGAGTAAATTAGAGCCTCTGTCTTTTAAAGCAGTGTTTCTGATAAAGTGGCCAGCAAGTGAATAGAAACGGATTTGTCCAGTGTGCAGTTTGACATTTGGCATTTATCTTGATTGTCTCAGTCATGTGTTTTGGGTCTTTGCATTAACTCGTTTTCTTCAGGTGGACGACGGGTTTCTGTACAGGCCTTAAGGCATTGCATTAATAAACATGACTGCAGTTATACACCCTTCATCATATCCTTGAAATCCATTGTTTTCTTATACTATGTTTTTTATATGTCTCTTCATTTGCCTGGTAGATAGCGTGCGTAAATATTTGACATCCTTAAAACATAAAAGTTCATTACGTTTCTTTTCAGTGTTTTGACTCTGTCTCATGTGGCTGTAAAACATTATTCTAGAGTATTACAGTCTAGTCTGCACTTTTTAGCATATTGTAATGTGACCTTTCTGTCGTTAGTATTGATGCGAGGTTTGTTTCCTGCAGTGAAGCTTCTAATAATTCAGCTGCTGAGATCTCTCGCGAGCGCTGTGATTTCATTGGCAGTCGGTGAGGGATTGTATCTCATTGTGGAGGTGTTTATACTTCAAATCACTATTTTCAGTCAAATAAAATGAAAAACTCTAGCTGATGCCTTAACTGCGTGCTGCAGAATGAATTTGTAAACTGAATACAGGTCTAATAATGCCCGGAAAATGGTGCACTGAAAATAATAATAATGCCAAAAATCTCAAACAGAAAACGTCAGTATACAAAAAAATATCCCAAAAAATGTTAACATTCAACAAAACATCTGGTGCCGATATTCTAGAGTACAAATGTTTTTTCCATCAAATATACAGTGGAAAATACATTTCTATTAAAGGTATAATTCAGTACTTATTTAACCTTTTATAGTAATGTTGGCTATTCAGCATTTAGACCGATAACGATTCATATACATAAGATGGAAATATAGTACTAACTATGTTTTGGTAGCAGTTCTCACCCCTAGTGCTCAGGATTGTTCCGTCTCTGAACAGAAGGCATTAAACAACACCACATTCACCTCAGGATTGGCACTGAGTTTACCAACAACATGGTTCATAAAAAACAACAAAAAAAAAACACGTTTTTGATTCGAAAGCCTCAAAAACCCTGAAATCTGGCCTGTGACTGCCGTTGATTGCTGATTGGGCGCTTTGAGTGGCAAAGCTCTAATGACGTGTTTAAAGTTATGCGCTCTAGGCATTTTTCCGGGAGTATCCAAGTCACACGCGCATCATTATGCTACAGAAGTTCTTCAGGATGAATATGAATAAGCACTAAATCGGAGGTTATTGTTACGACATAATACAACCAAATCTACTCGAAGAGCAGTATTCCGATTCACCCGGCGTAATAACTCACAGCAGAATGACCTTTTCATTCCACTATTCACAGCTCAAACACACCCACGACTGACTGCCTGAGAATAAAGAAGGAGAACAGAGAGAGAAAGAAAGAGGAGAAAATAAGGAGAGAGAGAGACAGAGAGGGGGAGAGGGAGGAGTACTCAGAGCATTTGTGACATGTTTATAGGATGTAATGCTCCAATGATGTTTGCTCATTCTCTCTCTCTCTCTCTCTCTCTGTACTTGGTTTTGTCTCATATTGAAAGGGGATCAAGCAACAATCCATGACAGTTAATACAAAAGTACAATGAGTAATTGTGCAAATACATCTTCAGTTCACATTTTTTGTCAGTTGTGGTACTAATATCACATTCATGTCAACACAGCACTGCTAAACCTTCTCTCTTCCTTCCCTCCATTCTCAACTCTCCTTCAGTCCTTCACTCTCTCTCTGTCTCTCTCTCTCTCTGTCTCTCTCTCTCTGTCTCTCTCTCTCTCTGTCTCTCTCTCTCTGTCTTACACACATTCATGCACCATTTCTCTCTCC
>JBBPCY010045655.1:0-13257 GCA_037974405.1 Brachyalestes nurse
GAAACGCTGGAAAACACATTGTTTTAACCTAAAATCTTTAAGTTCATTAAAACTCATTAAAAGAATAATAACAAGAAGAGCGTTTGTTTTTCATGAAAATGGTGTTTTTCGTTCCTGATGTTGAAATGCTGTCTAAGCTCATGCATCTATATATATATGTTCCCTTCTACCATCAGTATGTTTAAGCGTGAGCTAAATCTATTTATAAAACTATCTCCAAGTCAGTCTGGAGGTGTGAAGACAACAATAACAGCACACACTGTATGGCAGCCATTTTACAATGTGTTAATACAGCCATGAAGGGTTTTATGCATAGATTTTTTTCAGTAGTCCTTTACAGTTTCTCTATATAACACTACAGAGGAAGCCCCTTTCACTCTCCTCTGTCCCTCAAGGAAGTTGTGTGGGATTATGCAACCACCATCATTATCACACCCCTTTGAAGTTTAGGACAGGGGGCGTGGGTGGGGGTAGGGTGTTCTTCCTGTCCCAGACAAAAATAAAACTGGTGAAGGTGCTTGTAAACAAAAAGCCCTTCTCGGTCCTGACATTAAAGATCACAGTTTTTCTTTAGTTGTACTGCAAATGTACAACCCCCTCTCCCCCAAAAAAAACAAAAAACAATTGTGTGTGCATGCAATCTCTCTCTCTCTCTCTCACACACACACACACACACACACTTTTGTGGGTCAGGACCATGACCAAAACACATTTGTGTGTGTCTTGAAAATGTAAACACACACACACAGTTTGGCATGGCAGTGGAAGTGTATCTGCCCTTGGTGACAACCTGCCTCCATAATTCTCTCACTGAAATCCCAGTCCATGTGAGACGCTTGAAATTCCAGGGCAATGTCCCACGACGAGTCACATGACATTGTTATTGTGTGGGCACACAAAGGCACAACCTTGTTCTGGACAGGGAAGTGGTGAGTGAAGAAACTGTAATAATGGTTTAAAGCAACTTATGACTACAGAGAGAAGAGCAAATCACACGTTTCCCTTTCTTTTCTCTCCATCTTCCAGTGATACACAACCTCTACACAGCATCTGCAGCATCAAGCTTTTATGAGCTGTGAACAAGTTCTTTGACATGAATAGCTTGAAAGCACCAAGAATAAACCGGGAGCATGAGAGACACATGATCTGTTGTTAGCGTTAGTTGTTGGCATGTACAAGCCAGTCTGTGACGTTAGCATGACACACACTGTGACAATGACATCTCTAAACAGGAGTGACCTCGCTGGTGGAATAACTGGAGTCAATATTAGGCCAGGTTTGAGAATGGGGATAGCAGTTTAAAAAAAAAAGAAAAACAAAAAAACCCCACCATAATCTTTACATGAATAGCTGCGTGTCCTGTCCTGTATGTTAGAGAATTTATGTTAGTATGTTCAGAATTTCTCACCCACCCATAGTCACCATGAGGAGGGGACAAAAATATTTGTTGTGAAATAACTGAAAATGGCAGGAGGAACAACACTTCACTGAATGCTAGTATACATAAGGCAATACAATATTTACAGAAACCTTTAAAACACCTACATTTATCACGGCTTATTTCAACAAGCTTTAGCCGTCATGTCAAAATGCACTAAAGTAACCTTTATGACAAAGATGCTCTTTCAGAATCAGAAAACTTTATCAATAAAATGTTTATGCTGGGTTAAGGCAGACGTCATGAAAACCTTACAGAGGTTTCATGAATTACAAACACCGACCTTCAATTAAGTGTTACTGCAATTTTTTAGCCCGGTATGGAAACATGGCAACAAGTTAATAAAAGGGAGCCAGTAAGATTACTGGTGAGCAGCAGTCAACATTTTGATATTTTTTGACTATATTCCTGAGCCTATCAAAAGGTGATTGAAATTTCAATGCTTCCATTTAGAGTTTAAGCATCTATCGGCAGGATGGAGAGACAGACTACTATGTAATCAGGTGTATGGCTTTTTCAATTCAAATTCAAGTCACATTTGTTGGAAATCTGATTCATGTGGATTTCTGAACGTGAGTATTAGCTGTATGTATTACTGTGTATTCTAAGTCTGACAGATGTCAGTGAACTGTGTTGTAAACCCAATTTCCAATGTAAACAATAAATTAAGAAAAAGTGTTTACTAGAAGACTCCTAGCATAATTATGAAAGGCTCATGTCATTTGTGTAGTGCTGGCCCAGGGAAAAAAAATCCGTAATCGAGTAACATTTCAACTACCTCACACTCATTACTGCCTCACACCGCAAATGAAAGAAGGTGAACGAGAGAGAGTGTGTTGATGTCTATTTTGAAGTGTGCCAACTTTCTAATGCCTGTATATAAAGGGCACCCAGTGTCAGGAGGGGGCCCAGGAGCATATTTGGAAGTGCACAGAAGCCTCTTGCTGAATGTTCAAAGCAGTATTCCTGCTGAAGATTATGTGCTTTTGGGGGTAACCAGGGAGATTAAAGTTTGGGGACCTGATGATCCAGCAGGGAATAAACATGACAGACTAAAGTCCAAAACAGAAACTGCTGAGCAGAAAAGACCTTAATGATTTACTAAGGATTTACTCTGCAGCTAAAGGCATTAGCTGTTTACTGTAACAAGTACAGTCCGGAGCTTTAGCAGTTAGGTGTCATTTTAAGCAGAGGTTAACAGCTGAAGCTTATTAAAAACCACTGACATACTGTGTGACACGGTTGTCTTTATAAATGGGCAAGAGTATAAATACAATTCAGGCTGCTGTTGCTGTTTGTAGTGGTGTGAGTTACCGTACTCTTCATTTTTATAGAAAACTGTATATCATACAGCAAATCTAAAAAACATAAGCAAATCTATTTGATACTTAACAACTTAATACACTGTGGACATCTGATCCTTCACTAAGCTATCATGTCAAAAAATCAGTGCCATAGGTCTGGGCAGTAGGATTGCCAAGTTATTGATTAAATTTGATTAAATAATATTTACACTAATTACACTGAAGTGTGTTAACCATTGTTGAGACAACCCCTAACCCTGTTCCAGTCCAAAATCCACCCTTGAACACCCACTGACCAACTGAAACTGAGGAACTGTAACTAAGCATGAAGGCAGTATAAACATTCACGCCTTTAAGCCTTAAAGTGGGAGATACCTAAATATCCAATATAGTTTTGAGAGGAGACTGAAATCTTAGTCATTTCTTAAAACAAACACACAAGTGAAGAAGTGTGGGATGTGAATTAAACAGACTGGCAGATTGGATTACAGAGTAAACAGAAAAACAAATATGACATGCCTGTACATGGCAGGTTATCAAAGTCTGTATAAACACACAGGACTTAGTGTCATGGGACCATGAAGTAAATAACACTACATTAACATGCAGAAACCATGCGTTAAAAAACACATTTAAACAGGCATCTTTTTTTGTGAATAGACACCCTACTTCTAAATAAATCTAGTCTCTGCCCCTACTGTCCAGAATGGATTGACCAGTAATTGCTATTCTAAAAATAGACAAACATATAGTTATCTATCCTACAGCACAGAAACAGTGCTGTTACTTACTGTACATTATTATTTCTTCTGATCACTCTTTGATGAAGCTTTACATTTGAGTAAGGTCTGTAGGTTTTAGCCTCAGTCTTTTGACCCTTGTAGTGCTGACTGATTGCTGACAGATCATGTTAAGCACTTATTGCTCTTTATTCAAAGTGAATAGTTGTTTTGGATGAATGGTGATTTTTGTGATTGTGTTGAACAATCGCACAGAGACTTGTATGGGGTGTTATTTGTGTATTGAACCACATATTTTCCACTTGAACTGGTTGATTAGCTTATTTAATAAGTGCTGTATACACAACCTCAGAAGTGTGTAATTTTCCTGAATGGTATTGGCATGTGTGTGTCTATTGTTGTCATTTGGTACTGGGCCGCACAGAAAGACATTTGATTGATTATCAGTGTCTGAAAGATGTTTTATCTTGAAAAAACGCTCGTCTCAGTCACCGGCTCATAGGAGGGAAACAAGCGCAGGGCTCCCACTAATTCAGCGGAATGGTGAGCTGTATTTTTACACACTTTTTGCCTGTCTGTGAAAATATTATTTTACATTTTACTGGTCCGAGGCGTAAAAAAGGTTGGGGGCCGCTGATCTAGAGCGTCAAAGACAATATGCACTGACCCTGAGTAATCTCAGCTCATGGGGTCTCTGAGTGGCCGCCTGGCTCACCTCCACCCTGCTGAGAGAGGAGCACCAGCTGCGTTCTCATTCGAGCCATCGTCACAGGAATCTAACCTTGACCACATATGTATGTCCATCACTCATCTCTACTGCCTCTTCATACAACCAGCCTTTTTTCTCTTTTCTTTCTTGTAGTCAACCCTCCTTTCATCTACCCTCCCTGTAGTACTGTCATATGCTCAAGCTGAAGCCAGGTCTTCATTGACTTTTACTTCCTACTGCTCACCACACTACACCTCTAATCTGTCTCCCTCTCTCCCTCTCTCTCTCACTCTCTTTCTCTCCATCTCTCTACCTCTCTCTCCCCCTCCCTAGGTGGGTCATTCTTTCCTTCATTAGACACTGAGCTACTGCAATCTGATACGAAAGATAAATATGCCTCATAAATAAATTCAGCCAAACCACCACATTAGTACACAAATGTTATCCAAATCCTCTAGAATTGTCTAATTCCTGTGATTACTGTCATTTCTGAGATTACAGAAAGACTATTTACTTGGCTTAATGCTTCTGCAGGGCAGACCCAATTATTCATGAATAATCAAGTACTCAGTTTAAAATAATCAGTTAAAGCTTTGTTCTTAAGAATTTGGTTTATATATATATATAGAAATATTATATATAAATATTTTTTTTTCTTTTTTAATATTTTAAGAACTTCCATACTGTAAAGGTTACAGGCTGTTCTTAGAACTGCACATTCTATCCAATCACCACTTAGAAGCCTTTATTTTTGAACAGTGTTTTTGCCATCTGTCCAGCTTTACATGTGAACTGACATGAACAAATGGAACCTTTCACTAGAAGACGTATAAGAAATGTGAATAATTTAAAGAATACATAAAGTTTACTCTTAATTTTTTACACTACATTTCATCTACACTATTACAGAATGTTACAGAATACATTATGATACATTTCCTTGTTTTAAAGGCTGTTGTATTGGAATGCTAAAGTGATTTTGAATGAAGTCTTTTATTGTACACAGTAAAATCAGAGAGAGAGCGAGATATATTACAAGATGAGTCCCCAGCTTTTTTTTTTAAGAAACATGCATTGACACATACACAAAGCTTTATCACACACACAGACAGTTAAACCTAACCACAGGCATTCTTAATCTCTTTAAGGCCAAAAGCCTACAAACGTCATGTTTTCAAAAGACACTCGGTAGCCGGGCCACACATGGCCATAAATACAGGTTTATGGGAACAAGCAGAAAACTGACACTCTGTACTCAGTCTTTAAGCAAACCTCAGCACACCACAACACATCTATAGGTCTGTTTTACAAGGAGAGAACCACTAGATGACGGAATCAATAAAGAAGAACAGATGCATACAACCTAAAGACTCCAGTAGAGGCCTACCCATTTCAGTTTACATAGTCACAGTGTAACATGGCGGTATAAAGAGGGGAATGCACTATTAAAGGGGAAAACACATTGACAGGGTGAAGAATGCAATGGTAAAGGGCTGGTAAAAAAGAGAATCCACTGGTCAAGGGATGGTATGGGGCTGTCACGATTCGTTGACTGCCTGAGTCGATTAAAAATGTTGGTTAAGTAGTTGCCACTGCATTTGGATGGTGGCGGGTTCAAATTCCAGGACTGCCAGTGGCACCGCTGGGGTACTGTCGCCACACACTGCTCCCCGGGGCGTGTCACTGCCTGCCCACTGCTTCAATTGGTGAATGGGTTAAATGCAAAGAAACAATATCACATTGTGTGCTGGGCTGTGATATGTTCACACATGAGTATATGGGCCACTTTACATTAAAATGTACATTTCTGATTATTGATTGTTTTAAATGACATATTTCGATGATATACAGTATATCAGTTAAATGATAAACAATGGTTAAATGGTATCCTCGGGTCATCTTGAAGTCTTGTTCAACACTTTCCACAAGGTGGCGGTATTACCACTCAAATCACTATTTTGAAAGAGAGGAAACCCACACCAGCAGGGTATCAGGAACTGTAGCTACAAACATCACTTAAACCAAATACTTCTGTTATGCTTACATGATTAATCACTTAAATAATGGATAAATTAGTCAATTACTAATCCACTCTATAGCGACAGTCCTAGTTTAGAGGAGAATGCACTGGTAAAGATGTGAATGCATTATTGGATACGCGTAGAAATGAATCCCCTTTGGAAGTCTCATCAGTATTCTGAGGAAAGAATGCCTCACCTCCACTGCATCTCATACTCATCTCCCAGCTGAGAGACGGAATAATTTCAGTCAGCCACAAACACTAAAGCAAAACACGGGTGGGAGCAAATGTGCGTGTGTGTTTGTTGCATGATTTTAATTTGAGGAGAAACAGAAATATGAGGATGCTTAATGTTTTAAAAAATAAAAGACAGAAAGCAATTCTTCTTTTACTGAGTTTAAACACTGGCCAGTTTATTAGCCATACCTACCTTGTAGCTATACAGATTGTTCAATTTTATTTACATTCACTTAGATGTACTTTGTAGGTTAGAGTTATAGACTTGAGTGGCTTTTTTGCCCTTTAATGGTAGTGTATGCTGTACAGAGAAACACACACAGCAGTGCTGCTAGAGTGTAGGTAGGTGTACCTAATGTCCAGTGAGTGTGTATTGTTGCTGTTCGAACAGAAAAAGGTAACTTCAGAAGAAGGTTAATGAAACATGAAGTAATTTTAGACCACCTTTGTGTAGCATTTGTCCTGAAAAATTTCAGACAATGTAAAGGGCAGCTGCCATTATTAAATGTATGTGCAGGCAGTGATTATCTCTGCATTTAAAGTCCATTATCTCTGATAACTGCTCTCTCTCTCTCTCTCTCTCTCTCTTTCTGTTCCTTCACTTTCTCTCTCTTTGCAGAGTGAAATCTTTAGTTAATAACTAGCATGCAGTAAATGAGGTGGAAGCAGTCGACTAGTTGAGAGCAGTGGTGGAATAAAAAACAGTCTTGTAAAGGCAGCAGTAGTTCCACAATTTTTTTTCTGCTAAACACGCAGCTCAATGTACTGCTGACTGCACAGCAGGAGATGAGGACTGCTGTAAGATGCCCAACTCAGCTTAAAGGGCTAATGTTAGTGTGTGTTGTACACTGGTGCAGTATGTCACTCCACCCTGTCCTGCGGTACTTTTTTGTCCTCTCTTTCTTCATCTTCATCCTCTAGTTTCTCCCCAAACACCTTCCTTATATTGTCACAGGTTTGCTTTGTTCACAAGAGAATGAGCTGCACACAAGGCCACACTACACCTCTAATCTCTCCTTTCTCTCTCTCTGCTCAGCCTCAGTTTATCTTTTGATCGGTTTGTTCTTCAACACTCTTCAGTCACATGTGGGTGTGGTGAAGATCTTTGGAGCAGTTTCCTTGAGGGAATTTACTGGAGATCTTTTTTTTTTCTTTATTTCCCTGCTTTGGTAATTCCTTTCACAATCTCACCCTCACATTCACAAGCAGACACACACTGAAAATGTACAAACAACCTATTGACCTTGTTGATAGGATGGACCAGTCTTACAGAAAGTTGGCAAAATATCATTTGACATCTACATTTAGATTGTGTCTTATTAAATGCCTTTGGTTGTAGGTATTGTAAGAGGTCTCACCATGCATACAGCAAACTCATCAAGTTACTCCAAGCACTTTTGGTTGTGGTGAAAAGATAGAAAAGGCATTCTTTTTTTTTCTGGCCATCTTCCTCACTTCAGCTGCTGACAAAATAACCTTGTATCCTCATCCAGGCAGCTTTGTGGTAGTTTTGAACTGTTGATATGGACATTTTTAGTTCAGCAACTGTTTCCTTGCATAGATTTGCAAATTTGTGCAACACCAGTGGTAACACCTTTGCCTTACTGCAATGGACAGACTTTGAATCTTTCCGGATTTGGGCCCTGTGTAGGGTTGCCAACCATCCCGAATTGTCCGGCACATCCCGAAATACGGGTAATTTTGATTTGTTCCTTCCGGGGCAGCTCCAGACCCGTACTCCGATCACAGCCCCGTCGGCCAATAATAGACTACTGTAAGCACGAGACTACAAAATGCACGCAAACTTTGCTATGAGATGGTTGTTGGTGTGCATGTGTGCACTGGCCTCTAGTGGTGAGCTCTGCGTGCACATCTGCAAGAAAGCATTGCTGCCGACTCTCATGCAATGAGCGTGAGACACACGCATCTCGCATATAGGCTGCTCATTGTGCACACTCCTCAACAGTAGGTAGCGCACCTAATAATGCAGCAGTCCTCAGCAAATGAATTTAAAAATGTATTTTGCACTAATAATTGCTCGGACTAAAATTACCTTAAAAGGGGACCTATTATGCAAAACTCACTTTTTAAAAAATACAAGTTATAATATGTCTATGGGCTATACAAAACATGTTCATGAAGTTCTTTGAACAAAATCACTCTCACATAAATAGATATAACCAGGTTTATTATTCACAGTTTCAGTACCGTTGAAAACACGCCGTTTCAGGCCTCTGTCCCTTTCCTGCAAATAAGCTGTTGCTGGCTACACCCCCCATCATCCCATGCTCCGCCCACCCCTTACGCTGCTCATAACAAAATGAAACTTAACTGTGATAGAAACACAAAAGTCATTATTTGAAAGAACTTACATCTCCCTCATCTGCTGACTTGTCACAGACTGTGTACAGATCCCTCACGACGCTGAAGTTAGCTCCTTATTCACAGCTCCTTATTCAGTTTTTCTGTTCCACCTTAAATACTTAAAGATGAGGGGTGGTTCTATGCAAATTGGCCCAGTGGCATGTCATACTGGGCCCTCCGTCTAAATGGCTCATTTTAAAAGGGACCCAAACTGTGAAGAATAAACCTGGTGATATCTCTTTATGTGAGAGTGATTTTGTGCAAAGAACTTCATGAACATGTTTTGTATATCCCATAGACCCATTATAACTAAAGTGAGTTTTGCATAATATGTCCCCTTTAAATAAAGCAATATGCTTAGGAATATGTAGGTGAGTATGTCTGAAACCATACTAAACAGACCCTCTGTACAAAAGGTTTCATTTAATTATCAGCGGCTTGGCAGATAGCTCTGATTTCTATATGTTATGGCATGTCTTTACCTACCTTGCCAGCAACTAATGTTAATGTTGGATAGTTAATAGTTCAATCATACATGCAATGCTAACGAGAGAGTAGGAATCTATTTTTTTATAGGCTTTATGTGCCCTCTTTTTCATTTAGGTTTAAATATTTTCGTCTCTACTTGTCTCTCCCCGTTACTGTCACTATAGCTTGACTTTACATTAGCTTGAGGCAACATCTGCTTTCTTTTTTGCTGTAATGTCAATATAAAGGGAAAGTACAACAGATAGAAATATGACGCCCAATCCCTTTAGCCTTGATACAGACTAGTTTTGTATATAGACAGTCTTCTGATTCAGCCCATCATGTTTATCCATACAAACCTGGATTACACCATGAAAACTACACCTGATCCATTTTCACACACATGCAAAATAAATATCATTTGAGACTAATAATGCACTAATTTGCATACTTTAAAACTTGTAACATAACAAGAGCTGCTATGAAAGAACACCGAGCGTGGACAGATCAGTTAAAATGTAGTTACAAGCGGGATCTTCCAAGCTTGTTGCTTTGGAAAGACACCAACCAAATAAAATGGACAGTGATTGTTAAATTTCACAATAAAGACTGAGAGGAGTAGGAGAGCATTGCAATGTGTTAGAAACAAGAATGTCTTAAAAGTACAGCCAGGTTTCTGCATCACAGCTGTGGGGTTTATCTATGTAAAATAGAGACCAGAGAAAGCTGGCCCAGATATATTTTGTCTTTTGTGTGTGTGTGTGAGAGAGACACAGAGAGACAGAGAGAGAGAGAGAGACAGAGGCAGAAGCAGACAGAGAGATACACAGAGAGAGACAGAGACAGAGACAGACATATAGAGATAGAGACTCACTACCAAGTGCACCAGAAGCACCAGTTTAAGGAAATGATGTAAGATCTCTCCAGACCAGTGGTAAACACTGTACAGTTAGTTGGCCTTGACACAAGGAACACAGACAGCAGTGACAGCATACTCTGGCTCCAAGCATCTCTGAGCTATGACTCATAGGAGTTGCAGTTTTCCTTAACCACTAAAGCACAGTTTCCTGAAACAACGCACCAGTTACACCATTTCATCAGAACCACAAGAATCAAACATTCCAGTCATAAGCATAATTACTCTCTTCCATCCAGTTAATCGTTCTCTTGGGATGACGCACAGATGTCACAATTGTCACAAGCTGTTCAGACGATCATGACACACCGGCAGGCTCAAGTCAAAACGGCATGTTCCTGACGTGAATCAGGAGTACCTATATCATTAACCTTTCATCCTTAGTGTGTAGTACGGTAAATGAAGACAAAAGGAATTTAGAAATATATTTTCTGACCACTCAGCACAGTAAAATGTTGATGGATGAAATGGTGCAGTAAATAAAGCAATTACTTGTAATCATGACATTTCAGTGTTGCTCACTCTCTCTCTTTTTTATCTTCCACCTTCCCTTTGTTATGGTCTTTAAGTTCCATTTTTATACTGTTCTATAAACTAAAAAATGAATTAAATTGCTTTTTGATTGTGATTCTTAATTGCAGAGTAAAAAATTCAGAGTAGCTCCATTTAATATCTTCCATTCATCTGATTGGCAGCACTGTTCATGATGGAAGCGACCAGTGCATTAAACCTAATCTTAGCAAGATAATAGCAAGCAAAATATCTCTCACCTATTGAAAATAATTATATAAAACGGACCGTGGCGGCTCCTGGTCAATATTTTTGGTGAAACAAACCACCCTTCATCCCCGGTGTGCGCCGCAAAACAAACTCAGTACCTCGCTGTGCACACCCTGGGCAGCTTGATTTTCTTGCCCTAAGTACCTACTTCACCTCCATGTTAACAGTACATAATTAATTATTGTTAACAGTATATAATTAACAATATTTCCAAGAAAACATATCAAACCTCTTTCTCACCTTATAAATTAATTCTACCGTCCTGGTCTTCTTGGTGAAGTTGTTAGCCACTCTGTCATACCAGCAGGCTTTCACCAGTGCCCAGCTTGGCTGGGTGGTGGGGATCGCTAGCAAACGGTCAAGCTAACAAGCTATACCCTTCCTTCTGTGCTCTCTTAAACAAATAAAAAATATAAAATAAAAAGAAATATTATTGATAAATACACGTAAATAATATTTTACCTGTTTTGTTATGTATGAAGCTTCAGTCTCACACTCAAGGTCCGTGCTCAGTACAGAAAATAGAATGAAGTGTAAACAAAGGCGGCGATTGTATGTCAGTTTATGTCAGTCATTTTGAAGAGGAGAACGACCCTATCACAGTAGGTATTCACTTGTTTCACGGGTGGGACTTATTGACCATTAGAGTCCGTTGAAACCTAGAAAATCCACGAGCCGTGGGGGTCTGAGAAGATTTACATTGAGATGAACGGGGACACAGTGAAACATGTTTCACTGAAATTCTCTGTTTCACTGCGTTTGGGGGTGGCGCTGTTTCACGTTTTTGACCAGAGCCGTTTACAACTGTAATGCTATTGAGGAGCTGAAATTAGGAGAGCAACCTTATTTTTATGAGCGTTTTTTTGTTTCAAAAAAGTGATAGTTATGAAGTTTTTTTGTATTATTTTTCTTAGTGAAACATTGTTTCACCTGTAGTCTTATGGAAACTGCCACTGAAAATGGACCGTCTCTCTTAGTGTGGAAGAGAGCAATAAGTACCATCATTTAGAATAAACAGGTCTCAGACCAGACTATGAATTGACACTGTTGCTCAATCTTTTCAAATCAACATGTAGTGATTTTACACACATTCATTCACAGTCTTACAATCCCCCCATGCACAACATTGTGCCACAATAAGCAGTTTTCTTGTCTCTGTATTACTTCAGCTATAAAAAATTGCATGTTGTATTTTTATAGACAGTTTTTTTCTTTCACATTATTCGCATGGATGAATGTATGGGGTCCTGTTTTGGTCTTAGAAGAGCTGATAAGGAGGTTGATGAGATCCTGTCTTAACCCCTTGTCAAATAGAAGGTGTCAGCATGCTGCTGTGGCCAAGCCTAGTCCGATTTCCACAGAAAATACTTACATCACGATCTGATTCACTTTCTGATTACGGATTTCTCAACAGACTCTATGCAAGTATGGTCAGTGATGTGTTTCCGTTAGACATAATACGGACAGACCAGCTCCCAGTCTGTGAGGTGATGGTCAGCAGCCAGTCTGAAAACAAAAACAAAGGGTGCTAAAATCTGCAAATATACAGATACTGCTTTAAAAGGAGAAAGAAAGTTTTCCCATCAAAAAAACAAGAACGTAGTGCATTAGAACATGTTCTGTCCCTGTTCAATTTCAACAAGGCATAACTTTCTTGCAAGGTTCCATACACTTCCACTGCAAGAGGAGATAAGAAAAAATGGCTTGTCAACATCAAGAAGGATAATTTCCAAAACCCTAAACACACAAAAGCAATTTCACAAACAATAATTTTGTTGAGGGAACACAGAGGAAACGTCTAACAAAATATGCAATCCCTACCTTCTTTCAATGGAACCAGTCCGGGCAAATACAGGAGAGGAGGACAACACGGGAGCAGCGAGAGAGTCCTGTGCCCCATGACTCCAACACAGAGGAACAATGTATGAAGCTTAGAGTTGAAGTGAATGCCCCAAAGCTGCAGTTATGGATTCGGTGACAATAAAAAACAAGGAGTTACAATGGAGGTAGAAGACCTCAAAAATATGTAGGACATAATGAGGACATGAGGACATTCAGTTCTACTTTTTTTTTTAATTTTGATATATATATATATATATATATATATATCAGTGTTAGTGTTAGCCATGTTAGCAAGCGTTAGCATGCTAGCTAGTGGTGCCGTGTCAGATGGCCTTGCAGAACGCCGGTACTGTCACTATACTTTTAACACCGACTTGCAGATTGTGCAGGTCACCGTGCTGTTTGTGTGTCTAGAGTGAAGTATCTCCACACATGTGAT
>JBBPCY010045686.1:0-13256 GCA_037974405.1 Brachyalestes nurse
GCTGGAGTTAAACAGCGTCAGACGAACACCAGTGTAACGCCAATCAAGCGCAGATACAAAACGCTACAAAAACGCCTATGGAGTTCAGAGCGTGTTCATTTATCCAAGATTTAAACGTCCATGTTAATGAGGCCTAACACTGATCAGAAATCAGAACTTTCAGAAATCCTGAGGAATTTCCCACTGAGTAAACCATCCCGAAACATCAGGAAACAAAAACACACAACATTGAGACTTTTTACACAAAAACATTTATTTCTACAACAAAATAACCAAACAGCAAAAACAAAACAAAATAGCCACAATAACAACAACAACCACAACCACAACAGCCACAACAACAACAACAACAATATTAATAATAATACTTTAAATAATGATAGTGGGTTTTGCCTGTAGTAATAAAATGACTTTCGTCATGCAGATTAACAGATAAAGTGTTTTGATAACTCCTCAAAACGGAACAAAAAATATAACATTTTAGTAAATTGCCCAGAACAAATATATAGCTTATCAGAATGTTTGCAGGCATGCTTTGTATCTTGATAAGCTTTTTCTCATGCTCATAATAATATAGTAATAGCACTAATAATAGTAATGATAATGATAATCATGATAATAATAGTAATAATAATAATGATGTACAGCATCTGTATGTTATTCTGTTATTCTAAGTAGTGAAGGGCTGGTGGGAGGAGCTGGTGTTGGGGTGAGTGTGATGGGGGTGAAAGTGGGCGGGGTTAGTATTGAACTGGTGCAGGATGCCAATAGGGGGCGCTGTGACTTTCCTGGCACTCCAGCCTCCTGCGTCCCAGCATGGTCCCGGTGCGGTGGGGGCACTGGGCGGGACTAGGGCCGGGATGGACGGCCCGTTAGCACCCCCTAGGGCAGTGCCCCCCCTTGCCCAGCAGGGGCTGTCCTGGAGTGTGGGCACCAGGCGCTGCAGTGCCAGGAAAGAATGTTCAGGCCAATAAAAGGAGCCCGTATTAGTAAACCCCGCCCTCTGCCTGGCACGGCCCGTGCGCTGCTGCGTGAGCTTCCCCGGACGCCCCACAATGGACACGTCGCTGCCCGGGTCCAGCATCCAGTAGCTGCCTTTGCCTGGGTCGTTTTGTTGCCGTGGCACACGGACGAAGCACCTGTTGAGGCTCAGGTTGTGGCGGATGGAGTTCTGCCAGCCCCGCCCCCTACGGCGGAAGTACGGGAAGTGGGTGGCAATGAAGTCATAGATGGCGCTGAGCGGCAGGCGGCGCTGTGGGCTGTGGGCCAGGGCCATGACGATAAGGGCGCTGTAGCTGAAAGGAGGCTTCTCTGACCTTCCCCCGCCTTCTCCCCGCTCTGCCCCGCCCTCTCCGGACCCGGCTCCGCCTCTCCTTATCTCAACCAGTCTGGGAGCCCTGGCAACAACAGGCAAGCACATGCCTAAACAAACAGCCTGAAACACAAAGCCCCGCCCACAAGGAATTGGTTAACATGCATATTTAAGGCCAGGGAAGATGCAGACTATGCAGGCCCCGCCCACTAATGCGTTCCAGTATCACTAGACTGTATCAGTGGCATCGCTCCTCCCTCATTATATAAACACAGTTTAGATCTTTATTTCCCCAAAACAATCACAATAAAAGCTTCTCAGGGGACGCAGACCAATAAGAGTACTGATAAGTGTCAGATCAATAAGAGTACGGATAAGTACTAGATCAATAAGAGTACTGATAGTTACCAGATCAATAAGAGTACTGATAGTTACCAGATCAATAAGAGTAGTGATAAGTACAAGACCAATAAGAGTACTGATAAGTGTCAGATCAATAAGAGTACTGATAAATACTGGATCAATAAGAGTACTCGGTATCGGAATCAGTACAGTCCTGTATCATCACCAGCAGAGTCTAAAGAAGATCCTGGTAAACCTGGCCGGAGAAACAAGTAAAGATCTCCAGATTTTGTGGAGCCCTGACCATCCAGAATCACAGCAAAGCTTCAGATGAGTGAATGATGAGGAACGATTTCTTTAATTACTTTAATTACTTTGGTAAACACCCCTCTATTTATTACACTGCATATTCTCTGTCCTGCTGCTGTGTTTGTACAATCACATTTTTTGCTGTTCTACTTCTGTATTTTTGCACTCGTAACTCTCTGCTGCCTGAATACAGGATCAGTCAAAATACTGTATTCATTCAGATGTGTACTGTAGCTACTGTTCATTGTACAAATTATTGTGTTGTGGACCTATAGGAACGTTGTGGTCCTGAAGGAACATTGTTTGGTTTCACTGTGTACTGCGTGCATATAGTTGAAATCAGAGTGTGAATTACCCCACCATAATTGGGGGGTACTGACTTCATATACACTATATGGTTATTATGGTCCACTACTGTGTCAATATGAATAGTTGCCACCAGAAGGGGTCTGAGTCTTGATTAGGGGGTTCCCCCCCAATACCCCCGTAATTCGAACCACGGTTGAAATGACAATAAATCTGCTTGACGACTAATCCAACAACCACCCTACCACACACAGTCCCAGACTCCCCTTCAGAGATCAACAAAGTCTGTCTGTCAATCAACATCCATCACACACCAACAATGACATTCTGACCCCCAAGACTGAACTGACACTGCTGAGGATAATAATAATAATAATAATAATAATAATAAACATAAAATAATAAACATTTTATTTATAGGTGCCTTTCTGGCACACAAGGACACCGTACAATAAAACAAGTGCAACAAACCACAATAACAGACAATATTAAAAAGCATATACAATTTAGACCATTTAGACAGTGCAAATGAATCAGAGAGAGAAAGCATACTTGAACAGTTGGGTTTTGAGTGTGGATTTAAAGTGTGAAAATGAATTGATGTTTCTGAGTTCGGGTGGTAGTGAGCTCCAGAGCCGGGGAGCAGAATGACTGAAAGCTCTGATCCCCATAGTCGTAAGAAAGGACAGTCAAATGGACAGAGGAGGATGATCTGAGGGTACGAGAGGGAGTGGCAACATGAAGGAGGTCAGACAGGTATGGCGGGCGAAGCCATGAATGGCCTTGAAGGTTAACAGAATAATTTTGAATTCAACCCGAAACTTAACCAGGAGCCAGTGGAGCTGCTGCAAAACGGGAGTTATGTGGATAGAAGGAGTTCTGGTAATGATGCGGGCGGCGGAATTCTGAACCAGTTGAAGCTTATGGAGAGTTTTGTGAGGGAGACCGAAAAGCAGGGAGTTACAATAATCAAAACGAAAACTGTGAATGAGGATGGCAGCAGTGTGGGGGGTAAGTGAGGGATGGAGACGGTTGATATTACGAAGATGAAAATATGCAGACCGGATAATGTTATCGATATGAGATTTAAAAGAAAGAGTACTGTTGAGGATGACACTCAACCTGCGGAGAGGGGGAAATGGAGCAGTTATTAATATCAATAATATCAATGAAAACTGATATTGAATTTACGGAAAATATTACCAAGAGGAAGGAGATAAATGATAAAAAGGAGGGGCCCAAGGACAGAGCCCCGGGGTACACCTGAAATAACAGGGGAAGGTTGGGATTTAAAACATTTAAGTTGAATAAACTGAGTGTGGCAAGAAAGATAGGACCTAAAGGGGGATGTGCGTAATACCAATGGCAGATAATCTATTTAGAAGGGTGTTGTGACAAATGGTATCGAAGGCGGCACTCAAGTCGAGGGGGATGAGAATAGTGAGTAAACTAGAATCAGCTGCTATGAGAAGGTTGTTAGTTATTTTTATGATAGCAGTTTCTGTACTGTGAAGTGGATGAAAACCAGACTGAAACTGTTCATACAGGTTGTAATGAGATAAGTGGGAATGGAGTTGAATAGCTACAGTTTTTTGGAGTATTTTGGAGATAAAGGGGAGATTAGAAATGGGATGTAAAATATTGAAATTTGTAGGATCAGCACCAGGTTTTTTTTAGGATTGGGGTTATTGCAGCAGTGACTGTTATCAGTTATCTACTATTCACTTGCCTTTTTTAAAAAAAAATGTATGTAGTGACTCACTTACGTTGTTTCTGACACTGTTTGACTCCCCGTTATCTAGACCCCTGCACTAAAGAACGCGAACACAGCAGCAGTCGAGCTGAAACCTGACTGAATGGACTGGTTTGGGTTACTGGGGAGATCTGTGTGTAACACCAGTTCCTACTGGTGCAATGTTTGTGGTGGGGTCTGGACGCGTTCTCCTACCTGTGTCCGGAGTGCAGGTGGCCCCGGTCCCCCTGGTCCCAATCCCTCTCTCGGTCCAGGAGGCTGTGGATGCTGAACGGGTGTAAAACTCTTTCAGGGGTCTCCGGCTCCTCCATGTTCATCAGTAAAACCAGCACACAGCTAACAATCAGATTTCCCTGCTGAGGACTGCTCTGGACTCTCAACTCTAATGCTCCACTACAGCCCCAAACTCATGAATAATTCATTTCCACCCACTGGTCACGCCCCCTTCTACCCGCACTAACTACCCCGCAGACAATGGATGAACATTTTATTTACATTTATTTTTTAAATGTATTTAGTAGATTAAGCAGTTATTTGGAATATGTAAATAGTGGGTGGAGCCTACATTTAAATACAGAGCCTCATTACGAATTCATCCAGCAAACAAGGACAGATTACATTAAAGGTTTTCAGCAAACCATGAACTCAAATGTATTTTTAAAGACTAAAAAGTGAATAAATAAACATATTTAAGGACCGATTCTTTGCTTTTTTCTATTTTAATTGATCCTTTTCTAACACACATGCTGGTTTGTGTATCAAACAGTACTAATTTGTTTCTGTGCAACTTTCCTGCTTGTTTATCCCTCAGAGCTAAATAGATTTGTTCTGTTACTGTAGAACTGCAAATGAGTCCTGTTCTGATTGGTACTGCGAGTCCTCCAAAAGCGATTAGGGCTGACGCAGTCCTAACGACTGCAGTGTGACTGGGCGGGGCTAAAATGCTGTCAATAATCAGATATATGTAAATGTGTGGGGTAAACAGGGCCTTTTAACGAGGACGGTTCCTGCACACCTGTATGTGAACCTGAAGCTATAAACCCTTTATTAATGGACTACATGCATTACTTACATCATAATTACACTGTATTACCTCTTAATTACACTTTTACATCCCATTACATGCTCCATTATATCCTAATACTATAATTACATACTAACTACACTATTTCATTACACTCAAATAATAAAAGCATTCTTTAATTACATTACACTTAATTAGACCATGCACTCTAATTTCACTCAACTTCCAACTACACTCATTACATCCTATTTACTCTTTATACCATAAATGCGCTCAATTACCCTTAACTACACATACCTAAACACCATCTGACCCTTCACCTAAACACTATCAGATGTCACCCAAACACCACCATTCATCTAAACACCATATGACCGTCATCTGAACACCACCTTTGAAAACGCCAGACTCGTTATTTTAGAATTTAAAATCAAACGTTACCAGAATCTAAATCAGCTGTAACTCCTTCATTAAATTCTTACATTATATGAAACATTAATAACAGGTACATTTTAAACCTGAGTTTTTGTGAGAAACATGTATCATCTCAGTATTTGGGGGGTGTACAGTAACTGAGATACTGAGATCATAAAAAACAGTTTTTATTTTTTCACAGTGATTTAGTACAGAAATTCAAAACTCATGTGTTTTTGTTACATAAAAAAAAAGTAGTAATATTTAACAAAGAGCCTCCCAGATCACTCTGTCCATCTGTGGCCACAGTGAGGCGCCGTGCACACGTAGTACAGCCTCATCGCATCCTGCAGTACACAGACACATCAGAACATTACTGCACACACCCCGCACACACCTAAAATATTAACCTTACATATCACACACACAACATCTCAAACAGCACACATACGTAGTATAACCTCATCGCATCCTGCAGTACAGACTCATCAGAACATTACCACACAAACCACACACCTCAGACATCAATCATATATATATCACACACGCACCTCAAACAATACACACACGTAGTAAAGCCTTATCACATCCTGCAGTACAGACTCATCAGAACATTACCACACACACACACACACCGCACACACACTCACACCTCAAATGTCAACCTTACATATCTCTCACACACACCTCATACAACAACCTTATATATCACACACCTCAAACAATACACACGTAGTACAGACACATCAGAACATTACTGCACACACACCCCGCACACACCTCAAACATCAACCTTACATATCTCAAACAATAAACACTCGGTTATGTTTTCCTCCTAATACACGCAATCGCATTTGTAACTGTGTGTAATAAGGGTGTGTAGGTGTGTGTGTGCGTGCTGTTACTGTACCTCAGCTTTCATACTGTGGGACTGGAAGAACACCGCCTCCTTGTGGCCGCACCTAAAAAACACAGGCTGTTAGTACTAGGCATTTGCATTTACAACTCCATTAAACTAAGTTTATATTCTGTTTAAACTGGTCATTTACTCCATTTAAACTGGGAGTGTATTCTATCTAAACTGAGAGTGTATTCTACTTAAAACAGGAATGAATTAGGAGTTGATATCTATCTATCTATCTATACTATTTAAACTGGGAGTGTATTCTATTAAATGGTCACAGCACTTTCACTAAAAATGTGTGAGTGTGTGTGTTTAAACAGCTGAACATGAAACAGCAGAGAGGTGAATAGAGGAACTCGTAATGTGAACACGATAAAGAAAACCGCCTGAACTGCAGTGTGAGGGTTCAGTACGCACTTGGGGCAGGGGTGGTCCTCTGTCCGAGGCAGCGTGGGGTCCTGTGACACGTCTGCAATGATCTGAGTGAGTTCACTGTGGAAACACAACATAGAACATTATAACACCACAGCGCAACACATCACAGGTTAAAGTACATTCCACACACTCCAAAGGTGAACTTGGGCAGTTCAGTTGAGGAGCTGAAAACACTGCGGTTTCGGGATCTGGAGGATGTGTTGAGGAACTCCAGATTTAGGATCTATAGGACACAGTAAGGGGCTGTAAACACTGTGGGTTTAGGATCTGAAGGACGTGGTGAGGAGCTGCAGGTTCAGGATCTGAGGGAAGTGGTGAGGAGCTGAAAACACTGTGAGAAGTGTGAGATCAGACCAGCAGGGGGAATGGGGGACAATCGGGCTCGGGTACAGCACAACTGTGCCTGGTGTGAGTGTGGAACACAGGATTCGGAGCATCCCGGTCTGTACGGGTTTCTGGGACCTGCTGAAGTGCGGTAAGAGGTACTTACTCGACCTCGTGGGTGATTTTGTTCACATATATGCAGCTGTTGTCCGCCTCCTGCTGGTAGTCGCAGTTCCTGCACTGAGAACAGAAATAAACCATCAGAACTATAGCAGAGAGATGCAGAACCAAGCTGAACTTAAGGAGATACTCACAGCGTACAGGAGAATACGGTTCTCCTTGTCCTCCTTAGGATACAGCATGTTGTTACTGTGAAGTAAGATAAAGCTGATGAGTTGTTCATTTAACAAGGCACATTTAAAGTGCTGCTACAATGTTCTGAACCTTTCAGTACTCACTAACCAATCACAGTGTTTCTGACAATCACGGCTACAGGTGAGTTACTGGGTCTTCTGATGAATCGAGGTCTTCATGTAATCCAACAAAAGTCTAATTATCTTAAGCCAAGCTGTTAATGAGGTCATATTCTACATTTTCCTCCTGTTTCTCATTTGTGTGGGTTTAATATAAATCATTATTCACCATAATCCATTCTAACACAACCATGCACTCTCACTCAAACTTGTTTATCCCTCACAACTAGACACACCATGTCTTTAAGACTGATATATGCAAATCAGCCTGATTGGCTGCCCTGTACTGCAGTTCATTCAGAAGGCAGCAGAGACCTAAACTGCTCTAAGCTTTCTAAGAACATGTATGTAAGTGTGTTGGTCTTTGTATGGACTGGGGGGGGTGTAGAGACTATATTAACAGACTTTATGTCTGTTATTTTTTCTGGGTTTTAAGGTCCTATAATGCATCAGAATCACAACATGTAGCAGAAACATAGTCTGTATCAGAATAATCACAACACTGTTATTGTGTCCATACTGTGCAGCTCTAATAACTACAACTACTACGTCAATCTGAGATACACTATGATAAACTGAGATAAACTACATTAATCTGAGATAAACTGAGATGCATCTGCTGTGAGGGGTTTATTAATGAGACTGTGTGTTAGATCAGATCTGTACTGAACACTTCAGTACCCTCATATCAGAGTTTCTGAACAGTAAATAGTCTGTGCTTATTTTACAGTTTTATGATTATAAGGTGCTTCTTACTGCTCCTGACAGAATGCGAGACTGTGGATGAACACTTCAGTACCTTTATATTAATGAATATTCTTAACAGTAAAGAGTTTCTTAAGTTTATATTTAGAGAGTTTTATGATCAGTAAATAGTGTAGTTATGTGTGTATTTTAGGGAGTGTTAGTATAGTGTTTCTCTCATCGTTCCTGACAGAGAGAGACTGTAGACGAGATCTGTGCTTATTTTTGTATTTAGAGTTATGTGTAACGTTATATTTAAACAGTGTTTAGTGTGTTTTTGACTCACCACTCCTGACAGAACCGAATCCCTACAAACCCGGGCCCATACGTTCCTCCTTCCACTTCCATCACAGAAACACTGAGGTACTACACGCTTTAAATAACCTAAAACACGGAAACGCCGCGGAATAACCACATAAAATCAACTAAATTTACCCCCCAAAATCACAATATTACAACGCTAGGCTAACAGGGCTAACAGGGCTAACACAGCTAACACAGCACGGAGGAGCCGCGCGCATGCGCACTGGCCGGACCGACAGAGAGACAGAGCGTCCCCTGCGGCGGAACACTGAACTACAGGATCGCCCACTCCAGACCAGGTGTTGTGCCAAAAAGTGATCGTTTGCCAGAACTTGAGTGCCGTCCGCGGGAGCGCGCGCAGCTGCTTAAAGCTGTAGCGTCCAGATTCCTTACGTAGACAGCTACTGACAGCAAACAGTTCCTTATACCTGCTGAAATACATTGAAAGGAACATTAAAAATGATAATATGTCATTTTATAGCTGCCAAAAAGTGATTGCAGCTTATAACTTGTGGCTGAAATACTGTTTCTACCTCAAACTTGCTTGATATCATTCAGGAGGGTTATATGTTACACATTATACTGCAAACAGTCCCTTATAACTGCTGAAATACCATGAAACATTAAAACATTAAAAATGACAATGTCATTTTATAACCGCCAAAAAGAAATACCACAATGGTACCACAGGAATTGTGCCAAGAAGCCCAGCATGAGCAAAAAAAACCCCATTTGTTTGTGAAGCATGCCAGTCAAAGAGTTAGGGTCTCTTGGTTTTGTTCCAGGGTTTTGAACTGCTTTGTGTTTTGTATCCTTGTATCCTAAATTATTCATTTATTTGTTTATTCATGTATTCATTCATTTATGTTTTTGATTCGGGATGGGTTTCATTATTGTTCTTAACTTTTGAGTTCAGCTTTAACTGCTGTTTGTTTGATTATTCCACTATTTTTGTTTCTTCACATGTTAGAATTGTAGGTCCTGGAGGCAAGGAATTTATATATATGTAGTTCCTTGGTTTCCTGGTGTTTAGCGCTCCGCTATACCTCGTTTCTGGTATGTTAGTTTAGTTCCATTGGTGTTTTTTTTATTTACTTTGATTTAATTGTTGTTTTTTTTTGTTTCTTTGTTTGTTTTTTGTTTTTGTTTTTTTCAATTCAAAGGTGCTTTATTGGCATGACATTTTTTTCTCTTGTGTTTTGTCATCAGTATTACTTACTGTTTCTGATTTGTTTAAGCGGATCTCCTCCCACCTGTTTCCATTAGGGCATTACTCCTTTTTTGTCATTTTGTGAATTACAACATTTTGGACATTTGAGTTTCTTTGGACTGTCCAATAAAGGCTCACTTTAAGTTATAAGACTGTTTGGTGTCAGTAGCTGTTTACTTAAGTAATCTGGGCGTTACCGCTTTAAGCAGCTGCGCGCGCTCCCGCGGACGGCAATGAAGTTCTGTCAGACGATCACTTTTTGGTACAACACCTGGATCAGCGAGAGATTAGGAATCAAACCAAAATTAAAGTTTTACTTTTATTTTGAAGGAGACCACTTTATTCTTACAAGTTATTTTCTGAGTGTGTGCCTATGTTTATAAGGAATAACAAAAGACTTGGAACCAATGCGGCCAATAAATGGGGCAACGAGGGGGACTGACTTGGTAACAGAGGTAAACACTTGGGAAAATGTTGGAGTTCTGAAGTGGATACAAGAGAAGGTGAAATAAATCCAGAGCTGAAACTGGTGTTTTTGCATTGTATCATAAACCGGAGATGTGGTTAAAAATGGTCATGGTTAAAATGACTTGTCACTGATGTTAACTTGAACTGAACTGGGGCAGGTGCTGATCTAGTGGTTAGGGTGTTGCCCCTGCAGTCAGAAGGTTGTGGGTTCAAATCCCAGCACTGCTAGTGCCATCACTGAGGTGCCCTTGAGTAAGGTACCATGCCCTCGTCCCCACATTCTGCTCTCTGAGTGCCCTGCTTCACTTGGTGACTGGGCTAAATGTAGAGAAAGAAGTTCACATTGTGTGCTGTCCAGATAGTCTGTTACACTTTTGGAAGCGTGTGAGGCTGAACACGGTGACACTGGCTCCCACACAGCTGTGGCATAGCCTTTAAGGATTTTTATTCTTCTCTCAAAGAGGAGAATATTCCTCACATGAGAAGACATACCCAAAAGATCGTGGAAAAGATCTTTGGATCTCACTACACACTCACTACACTATAAGTAAACAGGATCACCCTCACTACTCTATAAATAAACAGGATCACCCTCAACTACACTATAAATAAACAGGATTAACACGTGTCACCTGAGGGTGGTGCCAAAAGAAAAGCTAAATTCATTCCTTCCACCATGCAGAAGAGAAAACAAACATCCAGGAAACATAAAATAAAGAAATCTTCCCAACATTTTCCTTGTTATTGGTGATTTTATTTAAAACTATGTTCATATAACTGCAAAACACAGCATCTTCTCACTTGTAAACAGATCAAAGCACACACACACACACACACACACACACAGAATGTGTAATTGCTGCAGCAGCCCAAAGAGCTTTGAGTTTAATTTATGATCTCAGAACAGCTTTATGATTTTCTTTAAGCTGTATTGTTTTAGCTGCTCTTACCACAGCTCCTCACCTTCAGCACCACAGCGTCAGCTCCACAATTTCCGACACACCTTCACCTTCACCTTCAGCTCAACACCTCCAGCTCCACACATTCATCTCCACACTTTTAGCTCCACACCTTCACCTCTGCACTTTCAGCTCCACACCTCCACCTCCACACTTTAAGCTCTACACCTTCACCTTCAGCTCCACACCTTCACCTTCAGTTCCTTAACTTCAAATCCACACCTTCGGCTCCACACCCTCAGCTCCTCACCTTCAGCTCCACACCTTTAGCTCCTCACATTCAGCTCCTCACCTTCAGCTCCCCACCTTTAGCTCCTCACATTCAGCTCCACAACTTTAGCTCCTCACATCCAGCTCCACACCTTCAGCTCTCACCTTCAGCTACTCACCTTCAGCTCTACACCTTCAGCTCCTCACCTTCAGCTACTCACCTTCAGCTACACACCTTCAGCTACACACCTCACCTTCAGCTCCTCACCTTCAGCTCCTCACCTTCAGCTACTCACCTTCAGCTCATCACATTCAGCTCCTCACATTCAGCTACTCACCTTCAGCTACACACCTTCAGCTACACACCTCAGCTCCTCACATTCAGCTCCTCACCTTCAGCTCCTCACCTTCAGCTCCTCACCTTCAGCTACTCACCTTCAGCTACACACCTCAGCTCCTCACCTTCAGCTCATCACATTCAGCTCCTCACATTCAGCTACACACCTGTGTGAGTCTGTGGTCCTGAACACACACCTGTGTGAGTCTATGGGTGTGTAAACACACACCTGTGTGATTCTGAGGGTATGAACACACACCTGTGTGAGACTGAGCGTGTAAATGCCCACCTGTATGAGTCTATGGGTGTGAACACACACCTGTATGAGTCTATGGGTGTGAACACACACCTGTGTGAGTCTATGGGTGTGAACACACACCTGTGTGAGTCTATGGGTGTGAACACACACCTGTGTGAGTCTGTGGGTGTGGACTCACACCTGTGTGAGTCTGAGGTTGTGAACACACACCTATGTGAGTATGTGGGTGTGAACACACATTTGTGTGAGTCTGTGGAACAGGAGACCCAGCTATGTTGAACCCAACTGTTCAGATGTTTAGAACTGCTCAGAATCTAGAACCTGGGTGCCACTGTTACGTGCATGATGTCACTGATCTGTCACCAGGCGTCACTGAGGTTCCTTCACACACACTACAGTACAGAAGTTTGGGCCCACCCTCAGACAAAAAATAAAGAAATTTTATTATGAGGAAAACGTTAGAAATACTTAAACAACTGTTAAGTATTTTAAAGTTTATAGTATCACAATATTTAACCACAAAAACTATTGGTGACACATCAGGTCTGACACATCAGGACTGACATTCACTTTGTGTTGATCATGAAAAGAGAAAATTATCACTCAGTTCTTCAACATCACACAGTTCCTTCTGGTTTTTGGATCACTGTAATAAATGTAATTCTTCAACAGGAGAATGATCCTGAACGTTCTTCATAATTGTTCCAAACCACCAGGATACCAGCTGCAGTTTAATGGAGGCAAACTTTCACTCATCCATTAAACTGCAAAAGCTCTTACAGTGAATATTACTACACTTCAAAACCAATCAGTTACATTTGTTTTAAGTATTTCAAAAGTTTTCTTATAATAATGTTTTGAAAGAGCAGGGTATTGCTTTTTTATCTGTAAAGTTCTGGATTGCGGTTTAATCTTACCAGAAGAGCTGAATAGAGAGAAGAACCGGGCGGATCTTGGCAGCTTTAGTTTTTATGCTGCAATATTTTTTAATAGGTTCATCATAGAAAGAAGACTGGGGAGTATCAGCAAATAAATAAATTTCTCTTTCTCTCCCTCTCCTTCTCTCCCTCTCTCTCTCCTGCTCTCTCTCTGCGTCTCTCCCTCTCTCGCCCCCCCCCTCTGTCTTTGTCTCTCTCCCTCTCTCTTTCTCTCTCTCTCTCTATAATGCAG
>JBBPCY010045717.1:0-13254 GCA_037974405.1 Brachyalestes nurse
ACACACACACACACACACACACACACACACACATATATATATACACACACACACACACACACATATACACACACACACACACACACACACACACACACACACATATATATATATTAGTGGTGGGCATAGATTCATTTTTTTAATCTAGATTATCTCACTGTACATTAATCTAGATTAAAATGGCTAATTTGAATTCTGCACCACTAAAAGAGAAAGACAGAGAGAGAGAGAGAGAGAGAGATAGATAGATAGATAGATGGAAACAGTGTGTGTGGGGGGGTGAAACAAATGATTTTGCACAGAATTGTTAGTATAAACTCGTCCTCTCTCCTACATTTCTCTCCTACATTCACACAAACACTGCGCTGAGCCTTAGTGTTTCTTAAAGCCGATGCAGCTTCAGCCAATCACATGTAAAGAAATACGCTGGTCATACCTTTAGACTCCTGTCTGCGTGTTGTGGACGATGATGCAGCCCAAATCAGAGAGATTGTATTCACATTAGCAGCTTCTGGACACACACACACACACACACACACAGTTTTACTTTAAAAGCCTCCTGTGATGGGATCTGAGCAATAATAATAATAATAATAATAATAATAATAATAATAATAATAATAATAATAATAATAACAATCATTATTTCTATAAAAATACTTGGTTGAAGCTCCAGAGTTGCACCATGAACAATATAAAAAATAAATACCAGCTTCATGACATGCAGATTAATTGACTAATTAGATTTAGTGCAGCTATTCTTGACCAGTGTGCAGCAGCTTTAGGGTTCAAAAGTGAAGAAGAGAGGAAAGACAGAACCTTTAGACCGAGTGGAGGACGGAGTGTCTGATTGCTCTGTAGGAAAAATGTCCAGTACTGCTGTAGATTGAACTTCTGATGGTGCTGACGTCTTTACAGGAGGGTGTGAAGTCACAGCAGCTTCTAAACAATCAGCAACACGTCAGCAATCAGAATTAAAAAACTTTACTGATCCTGGAAGAAATTGCTTACCAGCAATGTGTGCAACATATTTCATGTTTGACATAGTTAACTCGCGATTGATCGCACCTTTAAGATTGTCCTAAACATACTGTTTTTAATACTCTTATCAACATAGGAGTGAACAAATGTGTTTTCTTTGTGTAGACTTTTGTTTATTAATGATAGTCAATACCGTCAACAGTTTTTTTTCAAAAAATAATCGTACACATATACATATATACATGTATATTAATGCTGGGCAATGATTACAATTTGAATCACATGGTTTTCTGCGATTAATCGCCTTGTTATATGCAAAATCAAATCATTAATTCAATACTAGTGTGTTGCACAACTTTCTTTTTTAAATACTGCTATATGAACAAAAGTTTAACACAGTTACACAGCTGCAGATCAAATATTTATGTAAATCTCAACTTAAACATTAATGTAATCAAATCAAATGTAAAACCAAAGCTATCTGCCACTGCAGGGCATTCACGTTTTATCTAGTTTATTATAGAAAAACAAGTTCCCCTCAGAGTCCAGAGCATTTTTTGGGGGGGGAGGTTGACCATTGTAGCAGCTGCAAAGAGAGACCAACTTCATACAAAAATCACATTAAAGTCACATTTGGTGTAATGGTCAGGCATCTTATATGGACAAAAGTAAAGGGAGTGCTGTACATGTTGGCTGGTTTTTGGGGGGTTCAGGTGTCCCATTACTTTTGTCCGTATTAAATAGCTCAACACTTGCATTACTTCGATGAAAGCACAGATCTTTAAAAATAAAAGGATTTTAAAAAACATGCGTTAACGTGGGATAAAATAATTGTCAGTGTTAAGTAAATAATTTGTTAACACAATAATAATGCATTAACTTTCCCAGTCTATATATATACACAGTAACCCCCCCTACTTATCATGTGGGTTATGGTCCAAGAGCACGAGCATGTAGTGAAAAACCACGTTGTGATGTGGTAAAAAAAAAAGCCTTAAATGGCTGTTTTTATAGTGTCAACCCTAAATATGATCACAAATATGCTCCCAAAACACTTTAATTTCATTTTAAACTCATTACCCTTAAAAAAAATGTAAAGGTATAACTGTGTCTGTACTGTACACTGAACTCCCGCAGTGCTAGATTGGAAAAATACTGATGTTAATCCTGTATAGACTGTGATACATTAATTTAATTTACAGTAATAAAAATACAGAGCTTTAAGAAGAAAAAAACGAAAAACACAAGAACACTCAAGACGCTTCACAGGGGAAATTCTGGACTGCAGCTGCGTTAAAGGGCAGCAGCCAATCAGCAGCATGGAGAAATAAATAACATTCTTGGATTGGCTACTTTCAAACGTCCCGCCGCTTTCAAATGTCCCGCCTCTTTCAAATGTCCCAAGTTCAGCTAACTGTGACATCCAGGCTTCGTCCACCACACCCTCTCGTCTCTGTTCAGGTGTGTCTCATTGCCTTGGTAACCACAGCCCCAAACATAAACAACCAGCACGAGCTGATGACTGCTGATACATGTTAAAGCAGGGTTTACTGTATATATACACACACATACACAATGTATGTCACAATCTGTATTTATATAATATTTTTTAATAGTGCACATATTTTATATTCTTTTGTTATATTGTGTAGTTTTTATTTCTATAGGTGGAACTAATGAAGGGTTATCTTATCTCTTATCAGAAAACTTTACTGATCATTGAAAAAACTGCTTATGTAAATCAGAATCAGAATCAGAAAATTGCTTATGCTGCGACGACACAATATGAAATATAATCCAAAGTCAACACAAAACTCTTCAGAAAAAAATCTGAAATCAAAATGCTGTGGTCAGTAAGAGAGGTGGATATAAAATTACTGCTGGAATGGCAGACTGTTAACACAGATAGTGGTTTGGAGTTTCAACAGAAGGTTTTAACTGGTTTTAACCAACTCTCTCAGAATCAGACCACCGGAAAGACTGAGCTGGTTTAGACAAGAACTTCACTTTTGGAGACATGGGCTCTAAGGGAGGAACCCCAGTTATTAATGTTCTTAGTGGGGATGCACTATGGAATATGTGGACTGATGTGATTAGGTTTTTTATGTATGTTTTTATTAATGTACCTTTATTTTAATTTGTATCTTATCTAGGTCAGTTCAGCACTTTATCTAGGTTAATTCGGTGTCTTATTAAAAGTTTATTCAGTGTCTTATCTAGGGTTATTGAGTGTCTTATCTAGGCCACTGACGCATTGTTGTTTTTTTGGTTGCTTTAAGGAAAATGAGCCTGTTCCACATATTTCCAAGCCACACTGCACAGAAGCAGGTGTTCCAGCTGATATGGGTCGTTCCCACACTACAAGACAAGAGGCCAAAAGCAAAGACGCTAAAATTCAGTGCAGCCCTGAGCTTAAGTTGGCAAAGACCACATGGGACTTTAAAATGCGGCTGAACTCTGGAATGATTCATGAATAAATTTCAATAACACACACTAAGTGGAAATCACTAAGCAGACCTGATGTTCTTTCCTTTTTGTCCAGGTTGAATGTGAATATACGAGCACTCATGACTCACCTTTCAGCCTGAGCTGTAGTGAAGAGGTTTCAGTGTGGTGTGAGGACCCCACCTGCAGTCTAACCTCGCACTGGTACTGCACTTCACTGGACTGGATTTGATCTGCAGCAGAAACCTCACAGTGTTTATCTTCTTCACGTTCACACTGAGTCTGACTGGCCACGACTGTGTTCCCGCGATTCAGCTTCAGCTCAGCCGTCACGTCTGGGTGAACGGTCACCTCACATTTTATCTGGAACCGCTGACCAACCGCCGGCTCCTTCGGGTCAACGGTGATGATCACAGGAGAATAATCTTTGCAGAGAAAAACACAGTTTATGTAAAAGAGGTTTTTGTTTAAAACTCTTGAAGTGACAGCTTGACCAGTGTAGCCCCCCATTCCTTTTTTCCTCTGCAATTATCAAATGCTTTCATTTTTTTAATATTATCAAAACTATTTGAATATATGCAAGAATAAGAAAAGCTCAGGACATGTTTAATCTGTACTTCTTAGTTACACAGCAGTAAAATGGTCATTTTGCTTTAGTAAAAAATAAAATACATTATTATTATTATTATTATTATTATTATAAATTATGGATTCATGGATTTACTGCTGCCTAGAAACTTACCCAACAACTCCCCCCCCCCAAAAATGTATTACTGGAGAGTTTCTTTTTGCTATTAACTGGTTATATTTTATTTTGTTTTTGTCTTTGTATCTCTGTGAGTCTGTGCAGTCATTGTGTCAGCAATTTCCTCTGAAATTAGTAAAGTTGTATTTATGAGTTACATAAAATCTTGTACTTACAATAAATTTCAACAGAAGCTTGTAAGCGTTTCTCTTCACATTTTCCTGTGCATTTCAAAGAGATGTCCGCTGTGACCCGTTTTATGTTTATGATGCTGAACTGGCCATAATCCTTCGTGGGTTCAGAGATGGAGTCAGTCAGAATCTTCCATGACACTGTACCGGTTGAGCAGGGTGTTGAACAGTTGAGAATTAGTGAACTACCGATTTTGGCCAGTGGCTTTTCTGGAGTGATGATGCATTTGGACGCCCAGACCACAGAATCTGACAAAAAAAGGGATCGGTTTAACATCAGTGTGCAGAGCATGTACAGTTGTGCTTAAAAGGTTGGGAACTCTTTGGAATGCTCTTATTTTATATATATATTATGGACAAAAGTATTGGGACGCCTGACCATTACACCAACAAGGACTTTAATATGGAGTTGTTCCCCCTTCGCAGCTATAACAGCTTCCACTCTTCTTGGAAGGATTTCCACAAAATTTCTGTGCAAATTTCTGCCCATTCATTCTGTAGAGCATTTCAGGCACTGATGTTGGACAACAGGTCCTGGCTCACAGTCTCTGTTCCAGTTCATCCCAAAGGTGCTGGATGGGGTTGAGGTCAGGGCTTTGTGTGCGGACCAGTCAAGCTCTTTGACCGAACCAGGACAAAAAAGCGGGCCCTGGCATTTTGAGGTAGAATGGTCCACCACATACAATTACAAACACCACCAATCTTTGCATTTCCATGAAAGTGTATATCAACAAAGTAGTATTCAATAAAAGTAGTATTCAACAAAGTAGCATTCAATAAATTGTGAACTTACTTGGTAAAAAATGATGTAGGTTTGGAGTTGTTCTCTATATACTGAGCTTTCCAATATTCACTCAAAATAAGTATCTAAGAGCTTTGTTGTAGCAAACCTTCAACAGAAGGTTTTAACTGGTTTTAACCAACTCTCTCAGAATCAGACCACAGGAAAGACTGAGCCGGTTTAAACAAGAACTTCACTGTTAGACTCTATGGGAGGAAGCCCAGTTATTAATGTTATTAATGTTCTTAGTGGGGATGCACTATGGGATATGTGGACGGACATGATTTAGTTTTTTTAATGTATGTTTTTTATATATGGTTTTTATTGTACCTATATTTTAATTTGTTTCTTATCTAGGTCAGTTCAGTACTATATCTAGCTTAATTCACTGTTTTATCAAAGTTAATTCAGTGTCTTTTCAAAAGTTAATTCAGTGTCTTATCTAGGGTTATTGAGTGTCTTATCTAGGCCATTGACGGCTTGTTGTTTTTTGGTTATTTTAAGGAACATGAGCCTATTCCGCATATTTCCAAGCCACACTGCACAGGTGCAGGTGTTCGAGCTGATATGGGTCGTTCCCACACTACAAGACAAGAGGCCAAAAGCAAAGATGCTAAAATTCAGTGCAATATCAATAACACAAATGAAATCATTTTTATTTATGCATTTCCAGATACAAATGACTATATTGTGATATCTATCATTATTGAGGTAGAAAATTGCTTCTACCGTGATAGAAGATTTTGGTTATATCGCCCACCCCTACTTTCATGTCTGTATATTGTTCATAAATACCTACAGAAAACCTGACTCTAACACCAAGTCCCAAAAGTTGCCTTCTACTCACCCCACAACCAATAATAGAGCATTAACTGCTGTTTCACAGTTAATGTTGATGAATGGTGGTTAAAAAAATGTTCTCACTTTCAATTAGACGATTTACTTCAACATGGAAGACATAAAAGAATTAATCTAAATGTCTGATATTTTAGCCAGTGTACACAATGTGTTAGAAATAGCCGTTCTCTTGGTGTTAACACTGACAATATTATTAGCTTATTTTACAGGCGTTCATATATGCAACAAGACAAACTAGCACCGTCGTAAAACAATAGTCTTATTGGTGTGTTATAACCATAATTTTGTAAACAGCTAGTTTATAAACCATCACTTACTGTCAGGGTGAGCATTCTTATGTAATTACTCCAGTCTTTAGTTTCTGCCATTTCTATATAATAAACGTATGGATATTGACTCCAAATTGCAACACTTCTTCTTCTTCAACCTTATTTTTAACAGATTGACAGGTGTGTTTTGTTTGGTAGCTTGCTGCAAGACTCATCGCCTGCTGAGCTTTGGTTTATGGATGTTCCTGTTAGGGTTGCACGATTATAGCCAAAATGATAATCATGATTATTTTTATCAATATTGAAATCACGATTATTAATCACAATTATTATTTTAGGTAAAACATTTTATTGCACTTTCTATTTTAAACAAACAGTAAATGAACAAGTCATTCAGTTCAAAATGAAACCTCAAATAACATCAATAATAAAAGAAAATTTACCCAAGACAAAGGGCTAACACGCACACGCACGCACTCACACTAAATTTTTTAGGCAGCTTAATGAAGTCCTAATCTTTCGTACACCCCCTGGTGTTTGGCTGAATATTGTTTGAGAAAGTGCTTGATTTTATATGCAGCAGAGCCCGCTATTCAAATGTTAATATCGCCGACAATCATATTAATTTAATCGTGGCAGCCAAAATCGTGATCACGATTACAATTCGATTTATTGTGCAGCCCTATTTCACATCAATAAAAAAGGGATAGTTATTTAGTTTTTCTGTATTATTTTTCTTGTTGAAACATTGTTTTACCTGTAGTCTTATAGAAACCACCACTGCTGTAGATTCTTTGTGGCTTTTCTGCTTGATTATATCCTTGATTATATCCATTTATAATACTTTCTAATAAAAGTGGCTTAGACAGTGAACTGTGTCAACAAACTGTTATGCCTGGAAACCTTGTGAAATGTAACTTCCATTAAAAACCTTCTGCTGTAAATCTGTTTACTGCTCTTATAATAATGATCATGAGTTTGTGTTATGTCCTGCCTAACTGATCCGTGAGAGATTTGTATCAGAGCAGTAAACGTTCAATATGATTTTGATATGAGTAAAAGATTTTCTATGAATTAGTTTTCTAGATGTTTTGTTAGATTTGATAAAAGTAATTTTAGCTCATGATCCTCTTTCAGTACAGGTGTTCATAACTGATAGGACGTTGCTGTCCTTGGTGCTGAAATGCTCTTAAGTGTGGATGCCTGTTTCACAGCTGAGGTAGATTTCGAGGGATTGTTCTGACATTTCTGACCATTAGCGTTTTTTATGTACAAGGTTTTTAGGGAGGTTAAACTTCCAGACACAATCGAAGTCTAGGCTGAAAACTTTCTTGTTTAATCAGCTTATTATTAGTAATTATTTGTTCCTGTTATCTTCTCTGAGAGGAACTGCTGCCCACACATTCAACATAATCGTCAACTCCTGTTCACCGATTAACCTCCTCTGTGTTAAATTTGGTGTTTGGTGAGCGATGCTGGAGGGAGAAGCTGTGAGTTCGAGGAACTCTGACAGTATGGTTTGATCTGAGGGTTCCAGGATGCTGCAGGTTCTAATGCTCTGATTCTGCTACATGACATCACTACACCTGTACAGAGGCCTTCAACCAGATCAGAGACTTTTTACCCGTCTGAAACTGACTGTGTTGTGTTAATTTGTTTGGGGTGTAAAATCACACTCAGTATAAAGTTTGTACTCTTGTAAGATTCAAGGCAGTAGAAACTGGTGTTGTGATCATCTGCATCACACAAATACACACAGTTGGTAGAAACACCAATATGAGCCTCCAGAAGAATCCAGCTTCACCCACTGATACCACAGTAAGAAGGAACCCGATACTCCATTAGACCCCACACAGGACTGAAGTAACTATAATTTATACAAACTACAAACTACATTATCAAGTTACTTTTACCATAAAAACACCAGCCTTAAATCCAAAGAGACATGAATCAACATTCCAGTCATCTGTGGATGAAGATCAGTGATTATTTTGTGCTTATTTATGAGTTTACTTAGTTCTGCTGAGCAAATATCTGATTCAGAAATTATCTATTTTATTCAGCTGATTGTACTCATTCCTTATTATATATTTAATATTCTGTAGTTTTACTGCATTTACCAGTAATGGACTAATCTAAATTTCCCTTTGAAGGATGTTTCAAAGTAAAGCGGAATTCAGACACCTCTGGGTCATTCCACGAAATCAGTACATTTTCAACATTGAAAATCTTAAATAGAAAATCTTTTTTTTCTCCATTTTTTTATATTTCTGGAAAGAAGACATCCTAAAGACATTATAGAAAAGTAACAGGAATGACAGTAACAGGGTTGACGATTTCAAGCTAATTTGCCTCTAGTTAGATAATATTCAAGGTCACAAGAGCAGAGGTCATACAGTTTGAAATTATATTACTTATAGATATGGTGAATATCAAGATACAAAAAATATTATTTTAATTAATGGAATGACGAGGTATGATGTCCCCACTTCCAACAATCTTATAAAACAACAAAATTCTACATTATAGAAGGGAGAAACTTACTTGTGTTTTAAATGTTGGAAATCCTCTTCCTGTAAATTATGTACCTTCCTGTAAATTTTGTCACTCCTGGAATGAGTCATTATTTTACAGGATTTTTGTGTGTCAGTAACAGGGTTGACTTGAAATCAGGGGACACTGATAAATGATTACATTTTTATAAAGATGACATGCGTTCATACTAAAAACATTACTTAACAATGAGATTACATTTACATTAAAACATTTTTCTAACAATTCACTATTAAGAAGACCTGCTGAAAAATAACTTTCATAGTGAGGGACAGACCAAAATCCCTGCCATATCAACATAAATGCAAATGTCACCATGGCCAAGTATATTTAATTTACTTAATTCTGAGGTTGTATTGATGGCAGAAGACATACTAATGTTATGTTTTCAAATCATGCATGTATCTGGTATTATAGTAATTTTATGACAGATGATTTCTCTGGGACGCAAGATTCCACTGAATGACACCTCTGCATGTGTGTAACGTACTCACATTTGTCTTATTGAAACTTCTTTGGTCTCAGCAGGGCAGCCAATTAAATAAATATGTGGAAAATGGGCAAACCTCTTTATAACCAATATTTTGATAGAGAGTGCTGTTTACAGGTAAACAAATACACCCAATAAATGTGCAGCCTAAACTTTATTTCTTAGGACAGCTCAGTAATTATGACACATTTTCTGTGAACTTTCTATTATTTAGTTTCTTTAATTTTTCATAGTTTTCATACTAGCTTCAAATCACTTGGGAGTAGGGAAATTGGACAGAATGAAGTTCATACTGCAGCGTCTTTATCCTTCTAATGGAAATTCTTTAATTTTGACATTAGAAATGTCTTTATGTTCATTCAGAAAAGGTTCAGTTCTTTCTACAGAAAGTGTAAAAGAGTATCTGCCCAACCCCAGAGTTTTTCCCCAAAGCAGTGACATAATTGCTTGCAGAACCTCCTCTGAGGTAAATGAAAAGTTCAGCTTCCCAGAGATTCATATTCAGAGATTGAAGGCAGAGAAATCTTCTCTAAGCACACGGGGATATCTGATTCTGTAGGAGATCTAGGGTAAAACCCAAACAGGTTTAGGAAATGTATATCACTTCTTTTATTCTGTACACATTTTATTGCACAATCAGCACATTATCTAGGAGCCTGCCAGGATTATAATTTGGTTGAGAATAAGCATGTACACCAATCAGACACTGACAGGTAGAGTGAAGAACACTGATTGTCATTCCAGTGGCAACAGGTTAACCATCAGTTCTTGATGGCCATATTGCAAGTACATTTGTTTCTAGAACTGTGCGATTCATGACTCACCCGGGTGAATCACCCAGATCCATTAAATAACTAATGAGTCACGAATCTGAGGTCCCCATTGAACCGAATCCTTTGAGTCCTAACTACACCATGTCTAAATTGTAAACTTATAGTTTCTTTGCACCACCACACTTAAAAATTAGGTTCGTATATCCTACAAACCTACAATCCTACAAACCTTCTGCAAAGTTGAATCCTCCTAGTGGACTCCTTGTGTCAGTCAGAGCCGAAAATTACACTGCAGGCGAATCTGAACCACTCGGAGAGCGAGTCCCGGCTCCTGAACCGAGAACCGTTTAGAGAGCGAGACCACTGCTAAGTCACATAGATAATCAATTTTATTTTATTAGTAACATGGAAAGACAAAATGCAATTGAAAGTACTTTATGGAGAATAAAAGTTACACTATAAAGCAAAATGAACATGTGAAGCCAATAGAGAGAAGGGCCTACTGGCCTGGAGGTTCAAATTGGGAAATATCTTGCAGTGAGGTGACAGTTAATCACTGTACTCCCAAATCATGATATTCACAAATATATGGCTTTAGCCTGTCTGCTATATTCTGCCAAGCCACCACTCTGGGTTTATTTATGGCTACATAATTGCCTTTTTGTTATAATATTTTTGGGTTTTTTTGTAAAGAAAAAAAGGGCTGCTCTTGTTTTGCCCTGGTGCTGCGTCATTTCATCTACGTCTCGGCCATCGATTAATTTGGGCTTCTTAAATATCTCGGGTGCGTGCGCTAAGCCAGGTTATGCAGTTCAGCCTTAAATTAGCCTTGATTGGGAAAACCTGGAACGCGTTAGTGGAACGGCTTGCGGCTTACTCGGGAGATGGCGCTAGTTTAAGTCTCACTTTTCGGGTAAGCATGGCTTTCTTTAACTACTTTCATGGAATATAAATGGTCTCTTAGTTTAGTTATGTAGGCTACACAGTCATGGGGAAGACTGCTGATTTTACAATTGTCGAAGACGACCATTGACACCTTGCACAAGGAGGGCAAGACACGAAAGGTGACTACAAAAGAGGCTGGCTGTTCACAGAGCCCAAGCACATTAATAGAGAGGCGAAGGGAAGGAAAAGATGTGGTAGAAAAAATTGTACAAGCAATAAGGATAACCGCACCTTGGAGAGAATTGTGAAACAAAACCCATTCAAAAATGTGGGTGAGATTCACTAAGAGTGGACTGCAGCTGGAGTCAGTGCTTCAAGAACCACTACACACAGACGTATGCAGGACATGGGTTTCAGCCTCGCATTTCTTGTGTCAAGCCACTCTTGAACAACAGACAGCGTCAGAAGCATCTCGTCTGGGCGAAAGACAAAAAGGACTGCTGGACTGCTGCTGAGTGGTCCAAAGTTATGTTCTCTGATGAAAGTAAATTTTACATTTCCTTTGGAAATCAGGGTCCCAGAGTCCGGAGGAAGAGCGGAGAGGCACAGAATCCATGTTGCTTGAGGTTCAGAGTAAAGTTTCCACAGTCAGTGATGGTTTGGGGTGCCATGTCATCTGCTGGTGTTAGTCCTCTGTGTTTTCTGAGGTCCAAGGTCAACGCAGCTGTATACCAGGAGGTTTTAGAGCACTTCATGCTGCCTGCTGCTGACCAACTTTATGAAGATGCAGATTTCATTTTCCAACAGGACTTGACACCTGCACACAGTGCCAAAGCTACCAGTACCTGGTTTAAGGACCATGGTATCCCTGTTCCTAACTAGCCAGTAAACTCACCTGACCTTAACCCCATAGAAAATCTGTGCTGTAGTGAAGAGGAAGATGCGATATGCCAGACTCCGATAGGCCACCATCAGAGCAACCTGGGCTCTCATAACACCTGAGTAATTCAGGCAAAAGCAGCCCCAACTAAGTACTGAGTGTACATGCGCATACTTTTCACGTTCATACTTTTCAGTTGGCCAAGATTTTTAAAAATCCTTTCTTTATATTGGTCTTAAGTAATATTCAAATTTTCTGAGAACCTGAATTGGGGTTTTCATTAGTTGTCAGTTATAACCATCAAAATTAGAAGAAATAAACATTTGAAATATATCAGTCTGTGCGGAATTAATGTATACATTATAAGTTTCATTTCTTGAATGGAATTAGTGAAATAAATGAACTTTTTGAAGATATTCTAATTTTATGACCAGCACCTGTGTGTGAGAGGGTGTGTGTGTGTACCTTGTCTCCTGCTGGATCAGAGTTTGTAGATCAGAGTCACACAGACACATACAGTGTCTTGTTCAATGATGATGATGATGATCAGTGTTGTGCCAGTTCACACTGAACTCAAAATACAGTTCATTCAAATAAAAATGAACTAGTTTGTGTTCATAGTTCATTTTTTTAAATTTAAAAAAACTAATTTCACAGCTCAATGAACTAGTTCACATTCTGATTTTTTTAAGGTTTTTTAAAATGTTTTTATTTTCTACCTGAACCTCTTTCAATCTTCTCCTTCTATCTGTCATATGACTGAACAATCACAGACATAAGTTTCATTAAAAACCAATTTTGAGGTTGAGAATAGATCTTACCACTTAAGCAACACATCATGTTATGGATTAAGTAGAAAAAAATGAGGTGCAGGTAAACTGTATATGGAATTTTTATTCAGAAAACATTAACACAAAGTCTCTTAAAGTGCTCAGAAAAGAACATAACTAAAAATAAACAGCCGTTGTCTTTTTTAAACCTAATCAAACTAGTGATGTACAGCTCTAAAACTCAACTAAACATCAATATCCTCCTTTTATAAGCTTATTTCTCAGGTGTATTTCTGCCGAGGCGACCAAACTTGCAGCATCGTGTTCGCCTGCTACTAAGAGCCAATTCTTTGTAGTGAATTAGAAGAATTGACTCCCTTCGAGTGAGACCCGCTACCCACTTTTTTTGTCAACACACAAATCATTCATATTTGCCAAGTTGGGCTAAAATATGAGGCTGCAGATGATAATAAACTAAGAGCCGCTTGAGAGCCGAAAGAACCGGGTCTTCTTTGGGAGCCGTGCAACAAAAGCAGGCTCTCTTCATGCACAACACTGATGATGATGATGATGATGATGGAGGAACCTGGAGATGAGAGACAGAAAGAACAGACTTTATCATCAACACACACC
>JBBPCY010045804.1:0-13250 GCA_037974405.1 Brachyalestes nurse
CAATGTCATCATGATATAATCGATTATGTCCTGCCACTGCATCGATGCAGAATCGTCCACGTCTGTATCGCGATGCAGCGATTATGTGATTAATTTCAACACCCCTACTAACACAGAGTGGTCCTTTTTTTACTATCATTTTTTTACTATGTTGATTTCTACAATCCAAATTGAAGGCCTCACTCTAATAAGCATTTGCTACTATTTCCATTAAATTAAATACACATTAATAAACTCGTTCTGTGACATGTTTAAAGAATGGATAATTTTTTTGTTAGAAGATGAGAATGCCTCGATCCATTCAAGCACCTAAGGAACATCTGTGACTGATCAGGATGTTCTCAGCACAAAATAAAAGATTCAGTGATTGGTTAGATGCTCATTTGAATACTGCACCCATCTGTGATATCAGTATTGCAAAAGCAAACATTAGTCCTGGACAGCCTTTCCTTTGAGGAATCTCTCATGGTTTTATTGGCCATTATAATACTGGAAACATTGTTCTGGAAAAGCTGATGGGGTTTTTGACATCTTTTCCTTTTACTGGATTTGTATCACTGCAGAAATTTAGTCTAAAATGTATTTTAAATGTGCATTTACAGGCACATGCATCGGCAGATATGCCCATGAAAAATATTGCACATCCGTAATGTCCCATATTGGCGCCTATCAGTGCATTCCTACTGAAACCACAAGACTGTACCTTTAAGAAGTTCAGACCAGCTTTCTTTAGTTACCTGCAGGCCCTCGGTTCCTGGCTGCTGCAGAAGTTTGACAGTGCGCCCCCCCGCCGTTTTGTGCCCGCGGCCCTCATGCCAGGTGAGATTTCCACCGGTGCAGCGGCTCAACTGGTACTTAAAGTCCTCCGGAAGAGCCTTGTACTCCACTGCGGGACGGCAGAAACTGAAGCTGGAGGCGGCTGGAGAACAGTGAGAGACAGAGGGAGCATGACAATATGATTTCACAGCACATTCAAGTGGCTAAGAAGTAACTTTGGTTCCTGCTGCTGAGGTTCCGTCCTGTTCCATATTCAGGTACAGCCAAAGAGACTCTGGCCTAGAAGATGGAGCTTCTCACTGTATGTATTAATACTAGATGCTTCGTTTTACTGGAAACAGCATACTTTGATATACAGGAAGGCCGTAAAACTGCTGTGGTTTTGTGAACCATAGGTTAATGTAATGAACAGCATGTGTGAGTTACAGCATGGAAAATCTGAGGTGTCCTTAAATGAGAAACTGCTGACAGAACAAAAGCCATAAAAAAATAGCATACACATGTAGTCCCGACTCAGAGAGGAGTCTAAAAGAATAAGAATGGTAAGACTGACAGGTTGCCAGACTATAAATCTCCTTCTTCATTTCTGACCTCTATGTAAACTGGAGAAAACACTAGGGCTCCCCAGTATGGACAAAACACCAGTAAAGGTTAGGGTTAGGGATTGGAGAATCAATCATTTGACATGGTTTAAGTCTTTTTTTAGCTTTCTTGGATGACATCAGTGCCTTCAGAATCAGAATCAGAATCAGAATCGCGTTTATTGGCCAAGTATGTGAGCGAACGCATCCAAGGAATTTGGTTTTCGGTCGATGGTGTCTCTCAAACACAACAGTATATAAACAGCAATATCATAAACAATAAAATGCAATCTACGGTATGAATGCAAAATGTCGGTTTATATTTATGAATATAAGGATAAGTATTAACAAATGTATTTAAGTAATATTCTATATATCCAGATTGTATAGCGTACATTTTATTTTATACTGCACTGTTAGTATTCTATTGTTACTATTCTATTGTTAGTATAGTATTCTATTTTTATTCTTTTTATTCAACTTTATTCTGTTGTTTCTGAATTTTCCACTTTGTACTGTATCTTATCTTATATTTGAACATATGTTTATACTAGAATGTAAATGTATCTATGAAGATATGTACAGTATGTGAATACATATATATGGGTACCCACACGTATATACAGTGTTAGGGAGTAACAGAATACATGTACTGGCGTTACGTAATTAGAACAGTTACTTTGTTGAAATAAATGGATTACAGGGCGGTGTTTTCCTGTTCCATGTTAGACTTTCAAACGCCTTTCAAACCGAAACTGTCGCCGCACACAAGTTTCAATGTTTTTATTTTAATTACCGTAACTCTTGAGCCGTTTGCCCAGTCTAAAAAATTCCAACGGTTTCCGAAATCAGAGAAGTTGAGCTTTTCAGTGACATTAGTGTCATTACGGTAGTAATTTTTATGGATCTTTTCATACGAGGGAGCTTTCACCAGGCTGTAGCCGGCCAGGGAAGCCTTTTTCAGGCTTAGGCCTGGCTCTCCTCATGCCACTCACCCGAATTTGGAAGAGGGCGCTTTCACCAAGAACCAGGCCCCTCAACCATGATGAGTGATCCGAAAAAAAGTTACAACACCAACACCCCCCCTCCCCAAGTACGCCATGATGCAGATCTATTCACCTACTGCTCCTCTACAGTAAATATATCGTCTGTTCAGGGAAATTTGGGCTTAACAGCCAATTAGTAGAGAAAAAACAAACAAGAATTTGCAGGATGTGATTGCTACATGTTTTTTATAAAAAAGCATGACAATATATTAAGTAATCCAAAGTAATCAGAATACGTTACTCACATTTCGGAATACGTTACAAACTACATTTTGGGGCATGTGTTCTGTAATCTGTAGTGGAATACATTTTAAAAGTAACCTTCTATATCTATGCATTCACATCCACAATATATGTGTGTACATACACACACCCGCTCATACACAGAGTGTATAGATTCACTGATATGTTGAAAATATAGTCTAATATTTACCAATATGACATATTATAAGAAAATCAAATTAACGCAGTTCTGATTTGCTACTTTTAAGTATGTTTATCTCAGAAAAAAAAGTACCCACAGAATAAGAGAATTTACTAAAGAGACAACAGAAAATCAATGGTATGCATAGAAATCGTTCATCAGAAAATCAACTGTATGCAATTTTCCCATCTACTCCAGGAGTAGCCAGTCACCCAATACATGTTCTGACTCCACATTTCGCTTCTTAAGTTTAGCGTGGAAGCTACAAAGTTAACATTGCTAACACACACCGATCACCGAATAGTCACCGAAATCGTTTCGGTCAATACACACCCAAAACTACATTCACACTGTGGATGTGATTTTAAAAAGACTGTACAGTTTCGAGAAATAATTTAATTGGTATAGAAGGTGTAACTTTAAAAAAGGATGTTACACACACACACACACACACACACACACACACAATTTATTCAAATGCAGTCAAGCAGCCAAGACACGTTTGCTTCTTTGACAGAATATGGATCCTTTAAAGACTCCTCAGGGTCCAACACTGGGCAAAATAATTTGACTTTTGTTGAACTACATGAACACATGAGGATGAAGATTATATGTTGTTTAGAGAACCATCCACTGAAAGTGGGTCTACAGCGGCATGGCTCTGAAAAACTGTGTATTACATCTTCATTTTTCAGAGGGTACGTGACGTTTCCCCTGTTCTGACGGGTTGGTGGAGATTCTTGGTTCTGAGTGAAGACATACTACTTGTCTTGTGTTGTGTTTGCAGCTACTGCTGTCTTGTTTCCTCAGATCTGCCTCTGGGTTCAGACAGCCGTGCCGTTCTCAGCACAGGACAAAGGCTTTCACTCCGATTCTTCTGCCAGACAATGGCCGGTCCATTAGGGCTTCACTCACGTCAGCTGCCAGATGTGATATTAGACTTGCATTCACAGCTTCTGAGACCAAAAACCCAGAAGGCAAGTACGTGTGTATGTATGTATGTGTGTGTATGTATGTGTGTGTGTGTGTGTGTGTGTGTATCCTGGCATATTCCAGCAGCAGCAGTGGTGGCGTTAATGATTCAGGAGGCAGTCGGAGAGTGTTTTGTCGTCGAGGGGCGAGCGACCAGCGTGTTTACAGGCGAGGACACAGGAAGAGCGCTCTCGCTCATTAAAATCTCACTGACACTGTAGTCATAGCACAAACGAGGGCAACCAGTCAACTGTGGTAATACAAGGTGTGTGTGTGTGTGTGTGTGTTTGTCAGGGGGCAGGGGATTGGCTGTGATAAAAGAGATCTCTCTTTCTTGTCTCTCTCTCTCTCTCTCTCTCTCTCTCTCTCCCCTCCAGCCTGACCAACAAAGGAAGTTCTCATCAAGGCCAGTTCACTGCATGTGAATTGTGAGCGCGATTCACTTTGGGGTAGAGTTTCAAAGTTTCTTTCATCACTGACCCTCAGAAGTGGACACGGGACTGTGGTTGGGATGGGGGCGTCCGATTCGTGGGAATCTGGTTTACTGCAATATTACTCACCTCTACTTACTGTGAATTTTTGGGACAATTTACAGAAATCGTGTCAAAACGTGACATGAGACTACAAAACACAGGACTGGGCAAAATTCTTGCGTTGCACTCGTCTGGCAGACGCTTTTATCCAAAGCGACTCACGTTATGAGGACACACTCAAGCTTCAGGACAGTGTGAGAGCCAGAGGAAAGATCTCAGTGTAGATCTCACTTTATGTAGGATCTTTATGTGAAAGAAGATTAGGTGCATTAGGAGAGGAGAGGCTCTCCGAACAGCAGTGGGTTTCTTTCAACCAGCAAAAACACAAATTAACATTAGAATAAGCCTAAAAACAAGTACGCAGTAAAATCTCCTAAAAATTAGTTGATAGATTCCTCCTCCAGTCATTGTGTGGATTTAAAAAATTCCATTAGAAACACACATAATTTAAACTAAAGAAGTAAAAAGGGCCAAACCAGGTATTTGACGGAGCTACAAGATACACTGGGCCTCCATGAATAAAGAGGTCTGGGAGTGGTTAAATGAACCCTTTGCTGTACATAAAACCACTATTTACTGTATTAGTTAATTGTATTTATTGTAACATTATTGTTTTAACACTAACTTAACACTACTGCCCTGTAGTAAACAGCTTTTAAGTGTAATTTTATCAAGTGTAGTTGTTTTTAGTATTGTACACACATAACTGATGCACCAAAGCGCTCACATTGCACTCTTCTTTCAGACAAACTGTATGCAAATGAGCTGATCAGTGACCAATCGGATTGTTGATACGCGCTTTGTGAAACCAAACGGGAGATCTAATGGCTAAAAACATTTTACATGTTAACCATGGAATGTTTGAGGTTAAAACAATATTAGGTCTGAAATATTTTACATTTCTGGTGAGCCCTGACGACACGCCCTCAAAGAGGCCAGCGGGCGCAGAGGAAATCGACTTAAAATAGCATTAACTAAGAGCACACAGCTACTGCAGGGTTTGAAAACACACGAATAAAACATCAAATAAAAATACAGACACTAAAACAAGCACACTAGCTTAGAGTGCAAGAGTCAAGGTTCTTTGTCACATACACAGTTAAACAAGTTCAACATGCAGTGAAACAAACAGTTATAAAATAATGTAAGAGAAAACTAGTGAAAACTAGGCTAGTGATAAGTAATAAGAAATGTGTAGAAAAATGTAAACTAGGGCATTACCGACTCCAGATTTTTTCAAGTCGACTAGTCGATCAGAATAGTCGAAGTTGAGTCGACTAGTCGTTTTAAGACATCATCACACGCAGCGGAGGAACACGGGTGTGCAACACTGAGCAACTTTTATTAAAAGTTCTCTGTAACATTAACAGTCAACTGAGTCCAACTGAGAGTGGGAACAGTTTAAGCCGCGGCAGGATGACTCCCTGCAGTGCTAGCATTAGCCATGTTAGCTAGCGTTAGCCATGTTAGCTAGCAGATGCCGTGCAGAGCGCCGGTACTGTCACTGTACTTTAACACCGACATGCAGATTGTGCAGGTCACCGTGCTGTTTGTGTGTCTAGAGTAAAGTATCTCCACACATGTGATGTGTGTCTCCTCGGCTCTCGTCTTGTTGTGGTCTTCTGTTTAGATTCCCCCCGCGGCAACGGTACCGCCCTTTTTATGAAGGGACTATAATAACTGGTTATGTCAAGGACTGCGTGTCAGCTTTCAGCCAATCAGAGGCAGAGACTGCATTGTGTACACAAGTGAGGGTAGAGAGAGTCGACTTCTCTCAGGGGGCGTTGACTCTGAAGTTGACTAGCCGACTCTTCTGTTAATGCTCTTCTGTTTGTTAAAACAAACACTACAATTAATTTTCCTAAAATTAGAGCCCTTACTTCCCAAATTCCTGGTAGAAGGCCGAAAAAGAAAACTATGATGTAGGATTTTTGGGTGAATATAAACCAGAGACCTGACAGAACATTTCAATGCCTTTTTACATTAAAGCTCTAGATATATCAGGTGAGAAGATAAAGGGTCCATTGCACTAAATGTTGTCTTGTCCGGTTGTTTTGTTGCTCTTGTGTTTTATTTCTGCACTCTTCCTCCACTCATATTAGTTACATTACATATTAATACACATATTTTAAATAATTGAACACTTAGCCTAAGTTAAATGTGTTTGATGCCTCAAGTTTGCTTCTTTAGTTTTGCACTGGAGCTACAAGACCCATGTGACTAACGTGTAATTGACAAAATTGTGGTAAAAATTCAGGTTGCTGCTACGGTTTTTAGCTATGCAACATACACTGGTCCATTTCAATAGCAACAGTATGTCCTACAGTGTCAGAAAACACATAAGCAAGTCTATCAGACATTCTTTTACAATCACAAATTTGTTTTAGATACACAGTTATACCTTGTTAATGGAGGAGTAGAATCTTTCTTTTGCTATTGGCTCCATTGGCTTTGCAGCTCTAATGCAAAAATAAAAATAAAGATTGACAAAAAGTTTTTTTTTTAATTTAGGCTCAAATAGAGTCAAGTAACCAAGACATGTTTGCTTCTTGGATAAAATATGGGCCCTTTAAAAACACCGTGGCGAATCCGGGTCTTAACTGGTTAACTAGATGAGCCTCATAGTGAGCCTCAAAGAAACAAACCTGTCTCGTCTGCGTGAGTCTATTTGAGATAGACTAAATGGACAAAAATGCAAAATTTAGGTTCTTACATCATGATAATCTTTCTCACCCTCCTACCAGGGACATGAGAAGTAGATTAACTCCTAAAAAGAATTTTTAAAGGACTGAACTTTAAAAGACTTTGAGCACCATAAAGAATGACGTGTTCTTGTTTTAGGGTTTGTATTTTTTTCATTATTTTTTTTTTTATTTGATGCTTTATTCCTCTGTTTTTTGGAACCGATTCGCTCTGCACTCGATTTGCAGGTTGTGTCGAATAAATACAAGCAACCTGGGGTGCCTGGAGTTTACCAGAACTGTAAAATAGTTTAGAACTAATATTTTTTTAAGCCTAAACATCCCACAGTAAATGTTTTTTAACCCTTATATCTCACGTTTGATGCACGTTTAAGAGTTGAATCTTATCAGTTCCTGCACCGCGTGAATCAAGGTCTCCATGTAATACAAGTCAACAAACATAAAGACTTAATTCAGACCTCTAGATGGCCACTACTGCCAACTGTCAAAGTCAAAGTAAACTTTATCATCTCAACCATATCCAGTCTACAGAGATAAATGGACATGCAGCTTCTACAGTCTACATCCAGTGCAACAGATGTTGTGAAACAAACAAAATAGTGCAAAAGAGAAGCATAGAATAAGGAAAGGGTGAGACTGAATCTGGCCTGAGTGTGTGCAAATAGTTTGATCAGTATTTTCAGCAATGCAGCCTATTTCTGGCTTACAGCAAGTCATACAGTGTCAGAAACCACAGAAGCAATTAGGAATACTTAATAATTTACAGTAGCCTGAGGCATGTTTGTGTTTTAGCATTGCTTTGTTTTCACCGCTAAACCAGCCGTGTCCTGTCTGACTGACTACTTTCACAGTGCTGCATAAAATATGGCTAAACATAAACATCATAATATAATAATATTGCGTAAGAGGAGAAGGCTACATTATTTCTTACCACCTCCACATAGCCTGCAGCTGTTGTACCTAGTTTCTGATCTGGGTTTAGCTAAAACGGCTTTATTTTTATTTCATTTTTATTGCATTTAGCTGTCAGAGTTGAGTTTGTTTGAACAATTCTGAATTCTAATTCATAATACAATCTTTATAGCTCATACTTTACTGTTATTGTTTTATTAACATATTCGTTTATTTCTATTTCTAATTTTTACCTCCATTGTTTTATTTTTAGCCGTTTTTATTTGGTCTGTTGGCTGTTTTTAAGCCGATTCAATTCAATTTTAACATTTTCAATCTCTTCACGCGCTGTGAACGCTCGGCTACATCGCGAAAGCGGGTTTCCCTCAGTATACTTCCGAGTGACAGGAAGGTTTATTCGTTGTTTTTTCAAATGCATCATCCGTACACACACTACTGTGACACATAGTTCAGTATAAAATGAGACGTTGTAGATGTTGCAGATGAAAAAGAGAAGTACATCCGATACCTGATCGGGCTTCTTAGACCAACTGGTCAGAGTTAATCATGCGGTCTCTTGTAAGAGACGTGTGAACTAGTGCTGGCAGCAGCATGAGAGGCTTTGAACTTCACAGAGTGAGTGACACGCAACATCTGTGCAGCGTAATGAGCGAGAGGCAGAGGCTGAGACAGATCTGCAGCCAGCCGCGCCGCGCGCACGCGTTTAATTATCAATGCAGATGAATGCCAGAGTGAATATGTGTGTCACTATTAAAGCGGTGAGTGCCTCTCAGCAGGTATGTTGATTTGCTGTTAATAACGGCGATGATCAAAGCTGGAGATGAGTGTCTGAGATGTTTGAAGCTTGTTTACGAGGGCACACACACACACACACACATAAATGTATACGTAGGTATCTTTTCAAATAATAAAGCATCACATTTCTGGAATCAAAAAGCCTTAAAGCCTGTAAATGTGTGTTCACAGTACATACGCGGAAACCAAGCAGAAAAAACAGCCCGTTTTCAAAACATACCTTTTGTGATGTCACAAAACCAACACACATACATTTATCTCCTTATCCGGACTAAAGCAGTTTAGCCCCGCCCATTCAAGCTGAAGTTCTAAGGAGTGTTTCAGCCCAGCGCTGTCTTCAGAAGGACAGCCAGTCGGGGACAGCCAATAATGAAAATTGTCAAATAAGAATGAATTTTTGGTTCGAAAACACAGACAAATGCGAAGGAACAGTAAAAAGTAGAATATGGGCCCTTTGAAAACACCTCGGCCAATCAGGGACTTTAACAGTTACGGACTGGACATAATAATTAGATTCCCTGTCTGAAATACTGAGATTAATTAAAAGCTCATTTGCATATTTCAGCCTTCAGCAATATTACACACACGCACTACACACACACACACACACACACATATATATATATATATATATATACAGGGTGGGCCATTTATATGGATACACCTTAATAAAATGGGAATGGTTGATGATATTAACATCCTGTTTGTAAACAAAGAGAAACTTGTAAATAACTCATGAAAGAATAAAGTTACGTTAAAACCAAGCACACTATTGTTTTTCTTGTGAAATTCCCAATAAGTTTGACGTGTCACATGACCCTCTTCCTATTGAAAAAACAAAAGTTTTTTGTTTTTGGCCGACTTCAAAATGGCCACCATGGTCACCACCCATCTTGAAAAGTTTTCCCCCTCACATATACTAATGTGCCACAAACAGGAAGTTAATATCACCAACCATTCCCATTTTATTATCTGTCCGTTTACCCTCTAAGTCTCTGACAGCAGTGAGTGAACAGGTTAATGGAACTGATGTGAAAATTTAAATATTAAACATTAGTTCTGTGGTTCTTTCCCCAGGTCTCCCCCACACTTTGAGAATCTCTGCTCTAAATGAACTAATCACTCAGTTAATTTGAAATGAATTGAGGATTGCATCAACACTTTGCACATTGAATTGCCAGTTGCAAAATATATCTTCAAATTACGTGCTCAGATTAAGTATTGACAAGTGCAAAATGAATTTCGATTTGAATTTTGTTATAAAAATAGTAACTTTTCTTTGTGAAAGTGAATGCCATTAAAGACAAACCTGATGTGTCTCTTCAGAACCAACAGTTTGAGCCTCTGTTACTACAGAATACGAAATATCGAAACCCAGTCAGTTAAATTTTTTTGAAGTATTTCCATTGTTTTCTTATATTTTGAGCAGTGCATTGTTTATTAGGTAAGCCCCAAATTTTGGCCTGTCATGTGTGTCCACGTTCGTTTGCATGCGAGGGTTAATTGAGGTTACAGTTCCTGTTGATCAGGCTGATTGGGGGTGAAGTTCACTCAGATGATGTAAAAATGTGTGTCAATACTAGAATCATTAGAGTTACTGCACCATGAATACACTCCCTAATCACATAATAACCTGTTCAAAAACAAAGCAGATGCTTATGAAAGTGCTGATGTATTTCCACAGCAAATAAAGACCGAGGAAGATCAGAGTCCAGGAAGGGACACCACACACCCGGTACGTCTCACACACACACTGTCTGACCTGAGATGAGCTGTTGGATCTTTATTTAACATGTTTCTGTGATCTTGGTTGTTTTTTTTCTGTCAACAGAGAGCTGGCAACAGTGGACACGTCTTCAGTTTCCTCTATAACAAAGGACTCTATAAAGTGACCTGTGACTTCTCTATGACTGTTCTGGAGGCACTTCTCACCAACAGTATATTTCAAGGTTTTTATAAAAATAAGAAAGGAAAGGAAATAGTCATCCAGAAAGAGGCTTCACCAAGAGGTGCTGTTTCTACAGACTTCCCCTGCTGCGGAATTGCTAAAGGTGAGACTCTGGAAATAAAATTCATCAAATCAAGTGGAAACTGCAGTGCAGAGAAGAAACCAGACACTAAGCCCTTTTCACTAAGTCCTGATGATGTCGTTGTTTTCAACATCAAAACAACAGGTGACAAGGGAATTGCATTTCTGATGAAGAACAATGTACTGAGAAAGGAGGTGGACTATGTTTGTGTTTATGCATTACGAGATGAAAAAGTGAAGGAGGCTCTCAAACGTGACGGACGATTTCAGGATGAGATTTTTTTTAAAAACTGTGCACTTCGAGAAACAACACCGGCCAAAATGATTATTGCCATGTCTGTCGCCGCTAACTGTCTCGAGGGTAAGAGTTACGAAGTCTTTGTTCTAAACAATAAGCCAGCCCGCGCTTCATCCAGCCAGGAAATGACGGAACCTGAAGCTTCCAGTTCTACCAAACCTCAGTCCGAGACCACAGCCCAGGAGTGCCAGAACTCAGCTGAAGCTCTGCAGAACCCTCAGCCCACAGGCGGAGAAGGAACATCAGGAACACGTCCAAAACATAAACAGGTTCAGGATATTCCAAACACAGAAGAGGTCCTGAAGCTTCTGCGGGATCAGTTCGGGTCTCTGTTTAAGCAGCAGAAAAAGCGAAAGGAGCGGAAGTTCTTTAGAAAAGAGTTTGATAAAAGTGCTCAGAGCTTCTCGGAGCTGAAGAGAGTGAGACGGTTGGTGGAGCTCTCCGACTCCGTCTGCCTGATCTGTGTGGGGGACTCTCCAAAAGGAACCGGGTTTTTGTTGTTTGACAGGTTCGTCCTTACTAACGCACATGTTGTTGAGAATGTGTTTGTCCAGGAGACGTGGAGTCTGCGTCTCCCTGTAACTGCTGTGTTTGACCACGAGGATTTGATGGTGGGGAGAAAAGTCCAGTTGAAAGCAGGGGTTGTTGCCTTCTATAAAGGAAAAAATGAGAAAGGGCAGCATCTGGATTTTGCTCTGCTGGAACTGAGTGATGATGAAAAACTTCCTACTTGCACTGAATTACTTAAGATCTGTAGCACACCGCCCCCCAGGGGTGGGGTCTGCATAATCGGGCACCCTGAGTGCGGGGTGAAGAAAATGGACCCCACTTTCATTATTCCAAAACCTAATATTCCAAATGCAGCAGCCAAACATGTGTCTGAGAACATAAACTTCCTTCATGTCATGCAACAGAGGAGTCTGGAAGAGAAATGGGAACAACCTTATAACCAAATCAATTATGATTCCTTCTTCTTCCATGGATCATCTGGTTCACCAGTCTTTAATGATCACTGTGAGCTGATTGGTGTTCACACAGGAGGCTATGCCTATAAAGGAAAAGGAGGGAAAACCAGGAGCGTGATGGAGTACTCTCTACCCATGTTCCCCATCCTGGTGTGCATCATCAGACAGTGCAGTCTGAAGAACAGGTCTGAGATTGTTAAATACTTTCAGGCTCAAAATAACATGACATATGTTCTTCAGGTGGCATATGGACAGATTTAGGGATGATCAGGTGCAAGAGCCTTAATTATGACTCTCCTGCCGGTTCTGAATATGTTTTCTTCTTTGATGTATTCTCTTCTTTCAGTTTTAGTGTAGTTAGCTCCGCCCTCTCAGTCTGATTGGCTGATGGGCATTGGACGACTGTCAGTATCTCTTGATATCGGTGCTCTGACTGAATCTCCTTTAGCATCAATCCACCGTACTCCCCTGTAACCAAAGGAGGCGGCCGGTGCAGTCTTGGCCAGTTACAAACTATGCTGGACGTACTGAAGAGTGACATTTGGATAACAGTGTGTACGTGTTCTTCCTACTCAGCTAAGTGTCAAAACAAAGTCCGTAATCAATCAACTGAAAAACATGTTCTAATCTAAAAGCACATGACAGAGAGGAGTTTCCATCTTCTCCTTTTCCGGGCATCCTTGGTCAGGTCGCCTCGTCCTCCTCACTTCTGGCATCTAGCCTTGTTCTCTTTTTCCAAGGCCTTATTAGTGAACACACACACACACACACACACACACACACACACACACATATATATATGGCTAAGAGTTTACATGTTGAAAAACAAACAGGATACTAAGTTGTCAGAGTTGAAGGTAGGGAGAGGGAAGGGGAGGACGCACACAGCAGTTAAATTAGTACAGGTTTTAATAAATCAATAAACACAGAACACAAAAACCCCGGCTCTTACACCAAAAAACACACAACGGGACACTCCAGACCCGTGCTCCCCAAACTAACAAAAGAACCAAAATCAGGCACTTCTGGCTAGAGCTTCCTAGCTCAACACGGCCAGGAACGTGGGAACAGGCTGGGGTGCAAGACGTGCTACCCTTCAAGGCAAAACGGGGGGAACCCGTTCTGTAAAACAGAAAGGGGGTAAACAAGCACAAGAACATGAAAACACAGGATTCAGAATGCAAACCAACAATATCTGGAGACAAAAGGAGACAAA
>JBBPCY010045815.1:0-13250 GCA_037974405.1 Brachyalestes nurse
AACGAATTACTTTGAAATGACAGTAACAAGTAATAAATAATGCATTACAGTTTTGAAGTAACTTGCCCAACACTGATTACTACGTAATGTTGTGTTGGACCTTTCTACTAACTCAAATGTATGTGAAAAATTCAGGTTTTGAACTTCCATTTCCTATTTATGGCTTGTAGGCCTCACGCACATAAGGCCATACAACTCGTTTTTTTTTAAGAAAAAAATATTATAGAGAGATTATTTTGACTGTAACACATACTAAGATTAAACATTTTGTACTTTTTTATCACAGAGTACCTCATTTCAATGTTTACCAAGGACACTGTTTTTTAAACCATTTAAATTTTCTTACCTGTTGTGTTACTGGTCAAGTGACCAGTATGATTTATTTAGTAAAGAAAAAAGACAATGTTTATTTGTGGTTGCTATGGTATAAAAGGTGGTTGCTATGGTGTCGGAGTGGGTTGCTAAGTAGTTTTTAGGCGTTTGCTATAGTTTTTCGTAAAATGAAAAGTGCTATATAAATAAAATTTATTATTATTATTATTATTATTATTATTATTATAAAACACACAAAATGTAATACAAAATCTCAAATATTTTTTATGCATTCCAGTGCCTTATGTAAACAAAGTAATGGAACTTCAGAACAAACCAATGAAACAAACTGTTTTCTAGAGAGAAAATGTGAAAACACAATAGGAGGGTTACATCATTTTTAGATTGACTGATGCAAGCCAATGCATCAAAGCTGCCTTGGAGAAGGACTGTTCAGGAAGACGTTTACTAGGGCGTTGACTTACATTAAATCTACAGATAAAATATTAATTTTCCAGTTTAATAACCTTCTATACTGGTTCTTTTATTTTCTTTTAACTATAGTAATTGTAAGACAAACGGTGAATAAATGCTTTTATTTTGAAATACAAAATTCAGGGTCGCTTGAAGGTTTCTGTTTCCTCTCTTCAGCGTGACCATGCCACAGGAGGATCAGGCTGAGGTGCCGGTGTGACTCGTCTTCAGAACTCGATTTGTAGTTTGAAACAACGTAACATTGTAACGTTGAGGATCTTTTCAGGCAGAGACAGAGTCCTGCTGTTAATGTTGAAGTAATTGTCGTTTCTTTTCCACTCCATATCTAACTGGTCATGATTCCTCGGAGTAAGGACCTGCTGGTGCGGATCTCTTTCTACTGGAAACCTCTGTTTTCAGGAAAGTACCTGATAGTGACGAATGTGGTCAGCAGTGGGGGCATGCTTGCTCTGGGGGACTGTATTCAGCAAAGCAGAGAAAAACACAGCACACTTGAGAAACAGAGGGACTGGCAGCGCACAGGTATGTGTGGCTCACTAACAGTACACCTGCACCTTCAGAGAAACAGTACACTATGGACAAAAGTATTGGAACACACCTCTTAATTATTGAATTCGGGTATCTCGATCATATTTATGTGGCCTAGTGGTAAGGGAGCTGTCCCTGTGATCAGAAGGTTGTGGGTTCGAATCCAAGGAAAGCCAATGGCACCACTGAGGTACTCTTGAGCAAGGTACCATCCCCACACACTGCTCCCCAGGCTCTGTGTTCCTGGCTGCCTGCTGCTTCACTTGGTGAGTGGGTTAAATGCAAAGAATTTCACACTGTGTACTGTGGTGTGTTCATGTATGACAAATGGATACTTTACACTTACAGATGATAAAATCAAGCATACCAAGACAGTTTGGCCAACGCTATGATTCCAATTTTGTGGACACAGTTTGGGGAAGAACTTTTTCTATTCCAGTATGACTGTGCCCCAGTGCACAAAGTGCCTCCATATAGACGTGGCTGAATGAGTTCAGTATGGAAGAATTTGACTGGCCCGCAAAGAGTCCTGACCTCAACCCCATCCAACACCTTTAGGATGAACTGGAATGGAGATTGCGAGCAAGGATTTCTTGTCCAGCACCAGTGTAATGTACCTCAGTGCTGTGGATCAGGCACATTAATGTACTATAATCTCAGCTTCATTTAGCCTGACGTGCCCTGTGACTTTTCAGTATTTAGTATATTAAATATTTACTCTTAAGTATACTGGCTGACCATTTTTGCCAATAATTCCTATAATCCTTCACGGGCATGGGCACCAGTAAGTCGGGTATTGCACAATATAATGTTTTTGTTGTTTTTTTTTTTGCTTTTATATTTGAAACCAGTATAGGGCGTTGGAATGCACATAATGTGCAGAGAACAAAAGAAATTATGTTAGGCTGTTAAGTAAACAAGTCAGCCCAGTCAGTGGTTGAAGAAGACACCACAGAAACTTAAGTGCTGATTCCACATGTTCTGTGAATCTGTGCTCATTTTTAATCCAGATTTTATGTGTAGGGGATACTTTGCGAACGAGCCCGGTTGATATTATTTGCACCTTTTTGGCTGCTGTAGTGACTGCTGTAGTATTTTACATTCTTCTTATTATCCACGTAAGCAAAAACCCATCTGATGTTTAACCAAATCCTAAAGGCTCATCACAAAAACTGAGTCTAGGCAAGAAGTTTACCCACAATGAAAATATGAAATATAGACATAGTTACAGATTAGATAGATTTTAGCCTCTTTTCTGTTCAGCCTGGTGTGCCAGAGCAGGAATCCACTGATTAGGGAACAGTACTGTGCTTAGGACTGCACAATTTATCATCTGTTAATCATTATTGCAGTATTGGTCTCTGCAGTAGTGATATTGCACAAGGCTGCAATATGCAAATGAGTCTTTTACTAATCAGTATTTTGGACAGGGTGACCAATAACAGATCTAGATGATGGTTACTACGTGTTTGGGTGAATTAAGTAATTTAATATAATTTATATTTTGGCCAATCTTAACCATTAAAGGCACTAATTTGTCCAGATGTTTTCATTTCATTTTCATTTATTTCCTTCTTTTTAATTCTTTCCATGATGTTCGTGTGCCAAAAATATTCATAATTCATTATAAATCAATTATACATGCCTATGTTTTAAACTTTGTTTATCCTTTAGAATAAAAAGTCTGTTTTTAGCACTTTGTCTTTCAGACTGATACAAATTCTCTTTTCTGATTGGTTGCCCTGTATTTCAGCTGATTCGAGGCTGCAGTAGGCTGAAACATTTCTTAAAATTCAGCATGATTCTGCTTTATACTTTTGCACTTTATATATTACTCTTTCATATTGGATATGTAGCTACACACACAAAACACAACCATGTTACTATTATACTTGAACACTGTGCGAGTTTTTCAAAAATTGTGTGTGTTTGGAATATCACAGATACTATGATATAAAATGTTCTTTTTTTGCAGCTTAGTTTTCATATATGGACTTTATGGATAGGGGAGTAAACATATATTTTGCAACTTTAGCAATATTTCCATACTTTGATCCTTTTCAGTTCCAGAAATGTGATGATATGACCAATTTAATGTATTGAATATGTAGCTAGGGGTGTAACGGTACAGGAAGGTCACGTTTCGGTTCACACTATAGTTCTGACATCACGGTTCGGCGAAGTTAAGTAACAAAAAGTTCTAAAGAATGAGGCTTGGTTTGTTTTTGTTTACTTTAAATAAACAGCAGCGTATTAACCAGTAAACACACACTCTTGCTTATATTTTCATGTATGTGTAAGGCAGCAGAAGTGTTATGCCAGTAGATGGCACTATTGCACCACACTACGACCCAGGTTTATGATTTACTGGTTCTTTTTGGTCCCTCCGTGATTCCGTATTACTTCAATCACATCTCCCTCCTACCCTGTATTCTCACTGAGGTGAGAATACTTAAAAGACCCTGAGGTTTCTCCCGTTGTTATATGGTATTTTTGGTGATTTATCATGACTGATTACATTTGTCTTCATTTTATTTAATAATGTTTATACCAATGTTTTTGTATAGTGTTTTTTATATAATCTATACTTTTCAGTAGATTGCTTTATTCTTCTCTAAACTGTGACCTGACTCAGAGAGCTGTGCACAAGAATTCCAGTGAGCATGGACTGTTGGTTTTATGCAGAAATGGCAAATAAAAATATTCAATCTTGAATCTCAAGTCTTTATTACAGAGCAAATGGCAGGTGGATATCTTAGTGTTAGTGATAGTTTTGTCTTTTGGCCTAATTAAACAGGAGATTTTTTAGCCAGTTAGTCTAGTCATGGGCTTAATACACATATATACACATTTCTATCAAAGTACCACTATGCTATGCTGATTTTTCTCCCACCCTTAATGGTCTGTATTTAACTTTTTTATCTAAGCTGGGTGCAACCAGTAAGAACTTTACTGTGTAGTTCTTGATTGGACTGGCAGAAATATTAAAGCCACATCTGAGGACACCTGACCAGTACTGTCTACCTTCTCTTACTGTTTTCACAGAAAACTGGATAGTTTGGCGCAGTTCTTTTTTGAACCGCAGACTTAACCTCTGGGCCTGAAATCCTTATTCGACTGCAGTACGTGTTTGTTTTCATAATATGAAAGACCTTATCACAAAATCCTGTCGACTTACGAGTAAATAAGGTAAAAGTCTATAAAAAGCGAGCCACTCGTGCCCTTCTGTAATACTAGAGAGCAGAACGTTGTTTAGACCAAGACTATGATAAAAAAAGGTCCCAGAGATAAGGAAATAAATCTCTAAACACAGGAGAGAAGGAAGGTGTTTTATCTTAGTTAGTTTTGAACTGTTCCATTCTGGGTTTGGACTCAGGAGACCCTCTCTCCAACAACACATGGAGCAACGATATCTGAACAACACAGTACCTTGAATGTTAACGATAAATGGGAACTGTTTTCTGCTCACTGTCTACAGGTTGAAGCTCACGTCTCTGTTTTTTAAAATCCTGTGACTGCCTCACTAGGGCCATCTTCCTTCGAATTTACCATTGATTTCAATTGTAACTGTTTTTGGGTCCAGTCTGTTTATTAAAACCATTTTGTTCTTCACCAACAAACAGTTATTCCTCTCCATCAACAAACAGTGCGACCAAGCTAGCAGGGGGAAGACCAGAATGTGAAATGCACCACACTGCCACTAATGCAATGTTTATAGACAGCTCAAGGATGTTCACTGTAATGAATTGAGAGGGAGGGCCACCCTCTAGGTGTTTCCATGCTAAATGCTCAATCATTTACATTTACTGCATTTATCAGACACTTTTATCCAAAGCGACTTCCATTCCCTAACTACAGGGGGCAGTCTCCCTTGAGCAACTTGGGGTTAAGGGTTATGCTCAGGAACCCAGTGGTGGTGTACCGAAGGTAGGAGTCTCCTACCTACCAGGCCTCCACCAATCAGAGCCACTGTCCTGCACTACCTGGCTAATCCAATGACTGTAAAGGGCTAAGCTATCAATGTGTTTATTTTTCACTTTTCTTTGAATGACTGTGGTCAAGATTTAACCTGGGGGGTTTAGGAGAGAGGTCAAGCTTTAACCAGGAGCTGCACCGGTAGCACCTCGCTACCCTGCTTCCCAGGAAAGGAGAGGCTGTTACTACTTTGTGAAGAAGCACCTGTTTCTACACTTAATATCAGAAGAAGTGTTGGATTGAGGTGCACACAAATGGCATTCAGTCCAGACTTGGACTCGATCTGAAACTGGCCTGTAGTGTATTATATTTGGACCATGTTGAAATGATGAACACATTCCAGTCAAGTAAAAACAAAGCTTCACTTCTTTTCAGCGTACGCAGTGCTGTCATGCAATCTAATTTAAATTCACATGACAGAATAGAAGGCACTGACCCTTCTGAGATCGTGTTTTGCATGCTAGGGCTTTTGGAAGTGGGGGAAAAAGAAAAAAAAAACCTTCATAGAGCAGCATCTCTCTCGATCACAACACCTTTGCGCTCCAGCTGTTCAGAAAGAAGTGTGCACACAGCAGCTGGCCTGAACTCCTTACCTGCCTTGAATACACCCCACGTGGGGTTGCGACCTCTGTCTCATCTCATTATGCGCAGGTTTGAGTAAAAATTCACAGCAGAGACATTCGCATGCTATGTCTTTATTGAATGTGAGCAGTGGACGGAGGGGGCACAGCACTGTTTTTCTGCACAAATGTGTGCGTCATTTCTACATGAATAAAATATTTTACATCAACATTTATTACTGCCGAAGGTAAGCCAACCCGAAAGACAAATTGCTTTTGAAATGATTTGAATTAAGTAAATTCCTATGTGTAGTAAACTCAGTATAGTGTAGAACTACTGTTGACAGAAATAAAAAAATCGAGGAAAATGTAACACTTTTAGTTACATTCACTGTAGGTGGCACTGGTGTAAAAAAAGGAAGTTTGTGAGGTTAATTATGATGGTGACAATGAGTTTTTGATTGACTTATAATGCCAAATGAAGCACTCATGATTTTTAATGCTGTAAATAAAAGCAACCAGAGCTCATAAAGAACTGAAAATGTCTCAGCAACCAAGACGATATTAGTACTCTAAGGTCTAAAGGAAGTCTCTCTGTCACTAAAATGTAAATGTGATCAAACCTACTTTAAGACGAAATAAGATCCAGACTAAATACTCAGTGCTCAGCAGTGCAGGCGAGTTGTGCTTGAGCCAAGACGCGAGAAGCCCACTGTTGTGGCCATTAGTGGTAAAACCACTAGTGTGTTGTGCTTTGTGCAGAGTAAGAGGTTTTTTTTTCTCACACCTAAGCAATCCTAGGCTACATTCACTGTTTGCACTATGAAACAAGCCATTAGTGCATGGCCTCAAGCCCAAAGCTCATGTGACTTACCCATTGGAAATGAATCTAGTAGTGAGTACACTGTTTCATTTCTTAGTACTAGTTCATTACAAACCCATTTATTTTCAGTGTTGATGAGTGAAGCTGAAGCAGCTTCACAATTGGCCGTAATGGGCCACAGTTCTGGCACATCATTGGAAAAGTGGATGCACTGAAAGAGAGAAAAGGCACATAAAGACAACCTCTATAACATTTCCATTTCAGGCTGGAAAATGATTTTGCAAATTGACAGGAACAAGTGCAATGGCACTGACATACAGTCAAACCACTGTATAATTTTCATAACCGCAGACTACATGATTGACTGGTCCGGCTTCATCTTTTACTGGCTGAACTGTAGAATGGACATCCTGCAATTATACGGCAAAGTGCTCAGCTCTTCTCTGGAGAAGTGTCTGCTTTGATCAATAGTGTTCAGAATAACGACCTTAAATTATGCTTTCATCATGTACTTCATTAAACAGTCGTCCTCCGTGAAAGACTGGTGTCTAGAATATCGTCAAACAGGAAAGACCCACACATTGTGCCCAGTGGATGTTCAGGCCCTGTTCAGAGGCACAATCATTAAGAATCAACAACAAAGTTGTGGTGGGAAAAAATAATAAGAATAATAATACGCAAAAAAGCCCAAAGTGAGTTAAAAATGATCACTTGCCAATGTTAGGAGCTTCTTTTCTGTATTAGCATCCTTCTTTTTTACGCCAAATCCATCTTGAGTGTTTGTTGTCAAAAGGTTCTTGATAGAACCAAGCTCCAAATAAAGTTCTAGTTGTGTCTAGTGAAGCCTGGGCAGTTGTGTTTGTGGGGAAGATAAAGAAGAAAAATCTTCCAATTAGGCTTTTGGCATGAATCTACAATCATGATTCTATCAGAAATGTAAATCTCTGTCTCACCATGCGTCCTCTACCCAGCCGCTTCACTACAGCTCTGCATTCAAACTTCTAAAGCACATGATTCCGAAAAACGGAAATTGGCCCTTTTCAGGTATGGATCTCACATTTAGCCATATATTCATATATATATATTAGTACTGTCAAGCGATTACAATTTTTAATCTAATTAATTACATGCCGATTAATTAATCGAATTAATCGCATTTAATCGCACATACAGATGTTACAAGAAGCAGTTTTTTACCATTTATTATTGAATGCAAGCCTATAACTTAGGCTACAATGGTCGTGACATTTTTATCACTGACTGAACACAAACCTATGAATTAGGTTATATGACAGCTGTAAGTCCTGATACACTTCCTCGTTTCTCAAATAAACCCAGCCACCATCATCATCCCCAGCCCTATTCAGACCCAGATCACCCTGCTGCCTCTCATCTCCCAGCTCTGTCACACACACCGCGGCCACTTGTAGCACTGAGACTCCCGCCTCTCTGGAGGTCTGGATAGAGAGCTAATGCTATGGCTACTTCCAGCCCAATTTTCCCCCTCTCCTGCTGCTCTCCTGCTCCTCTAGCTCGACCAACACCTCTCCTACAGACACTGCGACCACGTTCACCTCTGCCACATATTCCCCTTCAGAGTCAGAATCGGCAAAAAACATTCACAAGACCTCACGGGACAACTTTTTATTAGCCATTTGGCGTTTTTTTCTTCCAAATTTCACACGCTTCCTCGCACGCTGTGAACTTAACTGTTCTCTAGCTGCTCATGCAGCAGTGACTCGGGACCCCGGCTGTTTACTCGAAACTTTGAACAGGAAGATGACGTATTTTTGGTCTTGAATTGAAGTACAACATTATATAGATTTTCGTATTTTCATGTACCTTTGGAAGCTTGATTTTCATTTTGTGCATTCTGTAAGATTTCTGTGTGTGATATTCTGTGTGTGTGTGTGTGTGTGTGTGTGTGTGTGTGAGACTGTGAAAATGCTGAAGGCTGTGGGTAGAACTGTGCTCTCAGCAGATCTTGCTCTATTTGCTCCCATATGCCAGCTTAGTGCCAGCGTGTCCACTGTAGGTAACTCCCTCCCTCACCGAGGACAGCTGCCCCCCCTGTGTAGAGTCGCATCACAGATGGACCTCACTCAGAGCAGGTCATGGGGGGGGTGTGGGGGGAGATGTATGTGTATGTGAGGAACTTTACATTTAGCAAGAGAAACCCGTATAAAATAAAATCAAGCATCCAAAGGTTCTCACAACATGAAAATACAAAAATCTATATAATGTATAATGATATAAATATATACATTTTGCTTCTAAAGTTTTGTAGTAATAAGCTGTTATATATATATAGGTGTGTGTGTGTGTGTGTATCACCACCTGCCTAATATTATATAGGTCTCGCTCATGCCGCCAACACGGCTCTGAGGGTGTGCTGTGGAATCTGGCACCAAGATGTTAGCAGCAGTCCTGTTGCGAGGTAAGGCCTCCATGGATTTGGGGAATTTGTGAGGAATTAAAACCACCTGTCTAATATTGTAGGTACCTTGCTTGCACAGACCCTCATGTTCGAGGTATCAACAGGGTACACATTACATTTACAGCATTTAGCAGATGGTTTTTATCCACAGCAACTTCCATTCCCTAACTACAGGGGGCAGTCTCCCTAAAACAACTTGGGGTTACGGGTCTTGCTCAGGGACCCACTGGTGGTATGTTGAAGGTAGGATCCGAACCCATAACCCCTTGGTCCAGAGGCAAGTATCCTACACACTGAGCTACCACCACCCCATGCGCACTTAGTAGTAACTGATTATTTGATTTAAAATGGAAGTCACTAAAATACCCATCAGATTCTAGCTATTAAGCAGATAAAAGAAAAACATTCCAAAATATCTCATAACTCATTAAGTATTTAGAGTGACACCATAACAGGTCCAGTCATACACGCTAAATCTCACCATGATGTCACATCTCCAAGTACTACAACGGGGTAAAAAGACATAAGATTCTTATATAAGCTGTGCAGATAGACCACGTGGAGTAAGCAGTGGAGTGGAGGTAGGTGTGTGTATGAAAATGGGCAGTGAATTAAGTATAAGGCAGGTGTTTTTAATGAAGTGGACGGCGACTGTATTTAGATTAATCATCCTCACATCTGAGGACACAGAGACAGAGCTCATCCAGTGCAGCCGCATTCTGTTAGTGTCCCTGGGGCCCCGGGGGCCTTTGGCAGTTCGTGCGCGGTTCCGCTGAAGGAGGGGGGAATTAATGAAGGCGAAGGAGATTGTGCACACAGAGAAAGAAAGTGAGAAGCAGCAGGAGTCGTGGCCCTGTAAGCACACGGCCGGCTCGCCTCTGTGCCTGCACGCAGACAAACGCGCGTCCTTGAGATGCGTTCGTCAGTCAGCACAGCGCTCCTCCGCTTCCTCCGGCCTGCTTTTCCATCCTGCATGAATAAATCATCACCCGGGGCCCGAGCGCGCATCCGCTGACTTTAAATGACTGGACTCGGAGTGCTGCTTGACGGGTGCCATCACTTTCCAACCAACCCCCCATACCCATCCCACCAGGACACAGAGTACACCTCCCTCCATACAGCCGCTTGGTTCACTCACTTCTTTTAATCGATCCACCATTGGTTTCTGGTCACAGCAAAAACATCACGCCTGGCTGAGCAGCTTAGGAGTAATTCTGTGTTTCTGTGAAGTTCCCGGCCGTGTCTGATTTGCAGAAATGCACAACTCTTACCCCAGCAAGACCTCAAACACTCTTATTTATAAAAGTTCCTAAATGGTTCTCAACTTAGAAATATGGTTTACATTTAAGTGGAGATTATTTACAAAATAACTGATTTAAAAATACGGTTTTTGAAAACCAAGCCCAAACAACTGTTTGATGTGCCACACATGGTTAGGAAGTTTTGGGATGTTCTAACTTATCTAGAATGTTCTCTCTGCTTCGCCAAAGTTGCCATATTTCCAAAATGTTCTTTTCAGAATGTTTTCTTACGTTCACTGTTCCACAGTGCTCTCCCCAAACACACTGTTTCAAAATGTTGTCTCCCATTCACACTCTTCTAGAATATAACAGTAAACAATGAAACAACTTGCCTAATATTGTGTAATCCCCCCCATAGGCCACCAAAAGAGCTCTGGTTTGGACTCGACAAGACCTTTGAAGCTATGATATGACGTCTGGCACCGACACATTGGCCGCAAATCCCTTCAGTTCTATAAGGAGAGGTGGGGCCCTCATGGGCTAATTTGTCCAGAACATCCTACTGATGCTCAAAGCAGATTGGGGTCTGGGGGGTTGGGGTGTGTGGTCCAGTGGGTAGGATACTTGCCTCTGGACCAAGAGATCATGCTTTTGAATCCTACCTTCAGCAAACCACCACTGGGTTCCTGAGCAAGACAGAGATGGGGACTCGAGTCGCACTTAAGTCGCACAAACAAAGACTTGTGACTTGACTTTAGACTTTTCCTCAATTACTTGAACCCAGTGGTGGTATGCTGAAGGTAGGATTCGAACCTATGGCCTCTTGGTCCAGAGGCAAGTATCCTACCCACTAGGCCACCACCCCCCCTATCAGCACAGGGGAGCTTGTTGTTTAACGTTTATACATCTCGATGTGATCGTGGAAAGGGGCGTACACCCCACTTATACAGGAGGCCCCAGGTCACCTTCTTTTATTGGTCCAGTTCTGATGCTAATGTCCCCATTGTAGGTGCTGTCAGCAGTGGGCAAGGGTCAGCATGGGCACTCTGACTGGTCTGTGGATGTGCAACCCCATATGCAGCAAGCTGTGATGCACTGTGTGTTCTGACACCTTTCTATCATATCCTGCATTAGGTTTTTCAGCAATTTGTGCCACAGACAAGCCATCACTTGCCATGTGCGTCAGCGAGCCTTGGGGGTTCACTGCCCCATCGCAGGTTCACAGGTTCACAGGTTGTTCTTCCTTGAAACACTTTTGGTAGGTGCTATACCCAGCATACCTTGGCTTGGCCACAAAAACAAGTCTCTTTTCTCAGTGATCTGCTAATCTGTTCAATCTCCCCAATATTTCACCGGTGAGTCAGTGGAGAAAATGGCAGCACAATCCCTCAGAAGAACACATTAGCATCTCAATAAGCTTCTAATTACTTTCTATTTCTATCCGCTGACATGGTTTAGTCTGTGATTGAATAATTAAATTATTTCTTCTTTTCTCGGTATGGCCAATATGGAAAGAGGAAGACAGCTCTAAATACATGATCACCAATGTTTTAGAGATATGTAATATGTAGCTTGGATGCAAAACAAAAAAAACAGCCTTTGAGCCTTTACTGAAATACTTGAACATGATTAAAATACATCAAGTAGTGGCACATAAATAAAAGATAACATTAAAGATGACTAAAGGTTATATCAACACAATTATTTGGAAAAAAAAAAACAAACTTGAAGGTGGCAATCATATTGATGTCAATCACTATTTAATTATAAACCACTTTTTCAGTGTTGATGAAGCAGATTCACAATTGGCCTTAATGGGCCTCAGTTCTGGCACATCATTGGAAATCTTTAAAAGTTGAGGCACTAAAAGAGAGGCGTCTATACCATTACCATTTCAGGCTGGAAATTGACAGGCGCAGGAGTAATAGCATTAACACATGCAACAACTGCCTCGACTTATCCACTGTATAATTTTTACAACTGCAGACTAGGTGATTGACTTTTCCGGCTTTATCTCTTTTTATGGCTGAACTGTAGAATGGAGATCCTGCAACTGCATGGCAAAGTGGCCAGCTCTTTTCCGAAGAAGTGATGTTTAGAATAAGGGCTTAAAATCACACTTTTGTCATGTAGTTCAGTGAACAAAAGGTCTCTGTAAAGGAAGCTCAGTATATTTTCTTTTTTTTTTTGCTGAGCAGAACAAATCCAGGAACAGTTTCTGAACTACAGTTATTATCCATATTATATATTAAAATATATTACATGTAATATGGCCAAAAGTACTGGGATGCCTGACCCCTGCGAAGACCAGTTTAGTGCTGCGTGCTGTGCACACCCATGAGCACAAAAGCAAAGAACTTGCAAACTGAAAGGATGAAAAAAACCCAGCATAGTAAACCCCCGACAATTACGGTGGCTACACTCCAAGAGCACCTGCGTATAGTAAAAAACTGTGTTGGTGTGATGTGGTAAAAAAATGCCTAAAAATGCTTATTTTTATAGTATAAACCCTAAATATGCCCCCAAATATGCTCCCAAAACACTTTAATTTCATTTTGAACTCAGTTTAACACAAAATGAAAAACACAAGAACGCTGGAGACGCTTCACGGGGGAAATTCTAGACTGCAGCTGCGTCAAAGGGCGGCAGCCAATCAGCAGCAAGGAGAAATAAATAACGTTCTCGGATTGGCTACTTTCAAACCTCATGCGCCACGCCCCCTCGTCCTCGTGCTGGTTGTTTATGTTTGGGGCGGCGCTGAGCAGCGGACGTTCATATATATATATATATTAGTGGTGGGCATAGATGAATTTTTTTAATCTACATTAATCTAGATTAATCTAGATTAAAATGGCTCATTTGAATTCTGCCGAAGGCAT
>JBBPCY010045863.1:0-13249 GCA_037974405.1 Brachyalestes nurse
CATAAAGACGTGGCTGGAGGAGTTCAGTGTGGAAGAACTTGACTGGTCCACACAGTCCTGACCTCAACCCCATCCAGAACCTTTGAGATGAACTGGAACCATGGGCGTCACCGCCATTCAATCTGAAGGGGACGTGTCCGCTTCACATTTCATAATTATTCGACAGAGACTTTTCACGCAGCAACCCACCCACCCAAACCCCGCCCCCCAAACTAAACCCCGCCCCCACGCGTAGACCAATGCGTCCCCCTGACATTAAAAATGGTTCTGATGCCCCTGACTGGAACGGAGACTGTGATCCAGACCTTCTCGTCCAACATCAGTGTCTGACATCAGAAATGCTACAGAATGAATGGACACGAATTCCCGCAAAAACTCTTGTGGAAACTTTCCAAAATCTTGTAGAATCTTTCCAAGAAGAGTGAAAGCTGTTATAGGTGCCTGAATTAAAGTCTGAATTTGAATGCAATATTATTAAGTCCCTGTTGGTGTAATGGTCAGCCGTGGCAATACTATAGTCTTCTTTGAACTCACAGTGAACTGCAAAATTTTGTTCGTCTTAGTTACAGATTACTTTTTTCTTTACCTCGTTCTTGCATTGGGTTCTGCGTCCCTGGGATAGAACAACCATTTTCATTCCCTAAGACTGAGCTCTAAATATCTTAAAACAAATCTGCTCTTATGTAGTATATTATTCTCAAAACAAGATCAAGATTAGATCAGGAGTTTTTGGCAGTGTGGCGTCATCATAATTCCTAGGCTCCAGAGAAGGGGCTCTGCCCCCAGGTACGTCGCCAGGCTTAGGAGAGGGAGATCCGCCTCCAGGTATGTCGCCTGGCTCCAGAGAGTGGGCTCCGCCATCAGGGTTGTTACCGGGCTCCCCGCAGAGGGGCTCTGGGGAGGAGGCTCCGCACCCATGGACGGTAAAGGGCCCAAGAGGGGCTCCGCCTCTATGGGCGGTAAGGGGCTCAAGAGGGGCTCCGCCCCTGTGGTCAGTGAAAGGCTCGAGAAGGGCTCTGCCCCTATGAACAGGAAGGGGACTCCCAGAGAGGAGTTCCCGAATGACGAGCAGGCCTCTCAAAGGGAGAGTCCCATGAGGTCCACCCAGGCCGTTTGGTTTATATGGGAGAAGGCCGGGTGGAACTCAGGGGACGCCTCCCTTTGCCTCCGCATCCCCCCCGCCGCCTTTTGGTGGTTCTTGGCGCCCCGGTGGTGCGCTTTTGGGGGGGGTACTGTGACATCTGGGGTTGGTATCATGGCCAACCACTAGAGGTCTTCCTTATTTCAGTTTATGTTGGTGTTGAGCACTTTTATTTTGAAACGTTTCCTTTGTAGTTAGTTCGAGTGTATTAGGTTCAGGTGTTTAGGGTTTGAGTTGTAAGTGATTAGGTTTGTTTATTGGTGGATGGGTTTTTGGGTTTCAGGTTAAAAAGGGTTTGTGTTTCATTTGTGCACTGTGTGTCAACCGTCATCATACCTGCTGCGTGACTCTTTCTGTTATCACTTTACCACAGTTAAGTAAGCGCAGACTTGTTTTCAAGCCCGTGTGCTTGTTTTGCTTTGTGACAAATGAAGACCATAGTCATTGTGAGTCCGACTGCCTTTTCTGGGTGAAAGGAGGGACGCGACGTGACACCTATCAGGACTTGAACTAAACAGTATATATAAAAGGCGACTATAAATACCTGTTATCCTGGGAGACCTTGGGTCCTGTGGATTGTTACACACACAGGGTGTGATCTAGAAGGAGGGGGCTACAGATTCTCACTGTAAATAGAGAGAAAAACTTACATTAGTGAGGTACCGCTATGCAGTGATGTGATGATGTACGTGGGAAAATGAAATTATGATAATTATGGGAATGTAAATGTCATGTGTGACAGTGAAGAGTGTGGTAATGGTCCGGCTTAATTAGGTGAGGGGCATCTGGTATGAGTGGTGGAGTCACTGGGGAGTTAGGAAGAATGGTGTTTAGTGAAGTGGTGTGAGAGATAGTGTGATTGTAGACAGAACAAAATAAAAGCAGCAGTTGCCATATTTCTTAACACAGAGATCCCTTGGCACACACAGTGGAGAAGGCGGTTACTGACTGCTGCTTTTCTGTGATACCTGTACTGTCAGTTCTAGTTATATATCTGTTTATTAATAACATCCATGTTGCTAGGTCTTAGTCATTTATTTATTCTATCTTTGCATACACTGGTCTGTTCTGGTACAGCGGATTTATTCTACATTTGACACTTTGTCTCATTAAATACTGGTATCCACTTGAATTTCACACTCTTTATTTGCTTTATATATTTTATACTTATAGTTACAAGAGAAGCATCTACAGAGCTGCAGATATTCTCATTGCACTGATGAAACATGTGAGACACTCAGGAGAGAAATATCTGAAACAAAGCTCTTCTTCATCTTGAACCTGACCTCATTGTTGTCTATGAGACACAGATCTCCTCCTGGAGATCCGCTTTCCTGCTGTAGGAAGGACCTTAATACAGAGATCAGTCTTCACACTCACATGTCCAATTTAACAATGTCTCTTTAAAGAAATACTCATTGGACCCATAGGGGTTCTAGGGAACCGAAAAGGATTCATCCAGTGCTTCGAAGAACCATTCTTGGCATTTTAATTTGAAAGAGTGCGGGGCATCAATAATACACAACCCTGGAGGTCTGGTTATTTTCATGGGTTCTACACTCTCTGTCAGTCTCAGGTTCAATATTTTATTATAAATACAGAGTGGAGACTCAGCATGTCTTGAATATTTTTATTACACAAGCCCAGGGATGCTGCAGATTTATACTGGATTCAAATCACTCCATGCTTACTAGTCAGACTGTATAAGCTACAAATTTCAGATTTATACTGGATAAAAATCAGTGCTGTATTTGTTTAAAGAGGCAGTAGCATCATCTTTATGGCCTGAAGTATACAGATACAGTAAAGAAAAAATGCCCTAGTGAGGCTGGAATATTACTTCTATAAGAAGCAGTAAAACTTGCATAATGAATATTTGACACCCAGGATATCATCAGCATCTTATCCACATTTAATTACACTGGAATTTCAAAGTCTCCAGCTGAGAGCCAACGCACCACATGACTTTCATATTGAACAACTGAACATAAGGTGGGTATTAAATTCAGCTCTAATACCTTTATAGGAATTTATGAGACCAGAATGACCATTCAATCTCATTATCGTTGAAAAAAGAATAGTAAAGTAAAGCCGCCCCTTAATGGTCACACGTGAACACACTATAGCACGCAGAGTGAAATTCTGCTAACATGTAAATACAGTATAAACACAAAGAGAGTTCATTCTAAAAAGCTTTAAAGTCAGTGTTTGTTCATTCAACTCTCTCGGACAAACTGTCCTGTAATTTCTTTAAGTATCTTCAGGAACAGTTCTCCAGGCCTCCTGAAGGACATTCCAAAGCGCTTCTTTGGATGTCAGCTGCCTTTTTTCATTTAAATGAGCCACGCTGCCTCAATAATTTTGAGATCTGGGCCTTGGGGAGGTTGATCCATGACTGATAGTGTTCCATTGTGTTTTTTCCTATAGAGGTGCTTTAATTGTGTTTAGCACAGTATGTCTAGGATCGTGCTTTTCATGCTAAAATATGAAGCCGTTGCCAATCTGATGCTTTCCAGGTTTTTCAAGACCTTGGCACACAGTATAAAAAAAACTGTGGCATTAATAATTTAATAATTATGGATGTTCTGTTTCCCACTATTTTGAAACAACTGCAACTGTGCTTAGCCTACACTGTTGGACATTTGTCCTCAGGCTCTTGTTTAGTTTGGATGTTCAAATTTCTCTTTACTTTATATTCAGTTATTACTCGTTTTACTACATGTTGTACTTTTATAACTATGTATGTGTCAGATGATGAATTTTGAATCATCTGGCAGTAAGGAATGGCTGTCTGGAGCTCTGGAGCACAGCAGGGTTGGACTCAGGGTCCTCAATGTACAGATCACCACTCATCTACTCAAGTGATTTCAGCTGAGTTGACTGAGCACGACGACTCAGATCATCTTGGCCACAGAAGATGTGAGAGAGAGAGAAAGAGAGAGAGAGAGAGAGAGAGAGAGAGAGAGAGAGACAGACTGCTCTTCGCTGCTGTTTCCCTTCCAATGAGTGGTGCTTCACATCCCCACCAGCTCTGAGGAAGCAGAAATCTCCCCTTCTTTTGAAAGTCGTGAACATTTTCCAGAGATAATGATTGAGATTCAGGGAACGCAGGCTCTTCTCGCTTCTTTGCTCATCAGAATCTGCTTCTGACACTCGCAATCAGTGTGTAATGGGAGTTGATGAGCTCACGTAATCGCTCTCCCAGGGACAGCCAGGGGCGACGCTGAACAGAGGGAGAGATCAGAGGCAGCCAGGGATTGGCTTCTGTCTGAAGCTCTGCCTGCATGTCGCAACGTTCTCCAGCACAAATCCAAATCTCGGAGTTGGGTGTAGAACATTCAGTGAAAGAACTGACAAGCCACAAGCCCGTTTGAAGCAGAGGGTCATTCTAGAAACAATTCAAACACCACACATGTCATCACCGCCTGGGCAACAGGACATTAGCCCTTGGTTCTGAAGGATTTGGATAGCAACATTATAGTAAACCATAATCATTTAATAGCTTAATATTTAATAGCTTAATATTTCTTTAAATCTTTTTTTAGCAGTGGTGTGTCTGTGTGGGGGATGTGTGTGTGTGTGTGTGTGTGTGTGCATATTGGTGGTGGTGGTGGTGGTGGGGGGGTTGGGGTTATCCATAACTCTCTAATAAACCCTAACATTCTCAAAAAAACCCACCAACACGCTCTTAAACACTCCAATGTTCTGCACTAAATATAATCACTCTTCTATAAACCCCACCCCTCTCCAACAAAACACCAACACATTCCTACAAACTCCAAAGTTCTCCAGAAAATGTGACCATTCTTCTGCAAACCCCAGTATTCTCCAGCTGAACACCAACACACTCCTACAAACTCTGAAGTCCTTTACCAGAACTTATTCTTCAACAAACCCCAACGTTCTCCACCAAAACCGATCATTCGATACGCCAACACTCTCCTGCAAACTCAAACATTCTCCAGGAAACTTTATTCTTGCACAAACACCAGAATCCTTCAACTGAACAACAACACACTAAGGCCTGGTTCCGCGGACGTTTGAATCTTGGATAAATGAACGCGCTCTGAACGCCACAGGTGTTTTTGTGGCGTTTTGTATCTGTGTGTAGTTTCATGTATTCACCTCTGGGGGCAGTAATCATTCTCTCCAGATTTGTTGGGATTTGCAGTTTTACATTTTCCTTCAAAACTTGATGTGTCACGGTTCCCGGAACAATTGAATCATGGGACATATTCAGTCCTCCAGAACGTCACCCGAACACCATGTAAACGCAGTACCGGCGTTTTCTTCACGTTCGTCAGGATTTCAGCAGAAATTGACACCAAGAAAACGTTGCATGTAGGGTTTTTTTGACGTCACCTGAACGCACAGCCGACTGAACGCCCGTGTGAACGCTGTGATTGACTCCAAAGAGCAGAAAAACGGTCGGCGCTCAGTCCGCGCTCACCTGCCACCAATTCAGATGCCCGTGTGAATGAGGCCTAAGTCTCATGTAACCTCTCGAAGCACTTCACGATGATAAGAGTGAGTGCCAAGGGATGGTAGTCATTAAGACACTCCACTGATGACTTCAGTACTGGGATGATGGTGGTGGATTTGAAACATGCACCGTCACTGCTGTGCGGATGGGGCTTATTGTCTGTGACTGCCTGAATGTCCAGCCACATATGACATGTGTCTTTAGTGCAGTTGAAGGGTTCATTGATATTGTGTGCATACGCCCGCTTTGCTCTGCTTATTGCATGGGACAGGTTGGCTCTGGCCACCCAGAGGGCTGCCTTGTCTCCAGATCTGAAGGCTGCATTTCTGGTGTTTAGCAGTGAGTGCACCTTGCTCGTCTTCCAGGGCTTTTGTTTGGCTCTAATGGTGACACTATTGAAGACAGTAACATCCTCTATGCACTTTGTAGCTAGTGACAGAGTCTGTGTACTCTTCCACGTTGATGGAGTCACTATTAATTGAAGCCTCTCTAAAAATGTCATAGCGAAGCAGTCCTGGAGAGCTGAAACATCACCATTTCTCCAGCAATTAGTCTGGGTGTTAGCATTAGTGCTAGGCAATAGGAGCACGGCAACCACCAGCATCCAGCTGTACTCCCTTGCCAGGTAGAAGGGCTGACATCTTACAGACAAAATTTCAGTCAGTGGAGAACGGTGCTTTGCGATGCCAGTAGTGTTTGTACCCCAGTCTCTGTTTACACACAGCCCTGCACCCCGTGTCTTACCCAACAGAGAGGTGTCCTGGTCCATTCTTAAAATGAACGGCCAAGTCTCAATGAAAATAAAAACACAACAGTCTTTAAATTCCCACTAGTTGGCTCCCTGCAGCTTTATGTGATCCAGTTTGTTGTCTGGTGGAGTTAGCCTTTAGCCTTGAGCTAACCCCACTGCGCTTTCCTCATTTCTGCCTCTGACTGTGGCGCTTGCGTTTCGGCCATGACAGCTTCTCCCCCCGCTGCAGTAAACAAAGACTATGGCGTGTCTCATTTGACAGCTCACTGGAGAGTTTGGTGTATTTTTTTTTCCGAAAAAGAGCCGTTAAAGATGGGCATGGTCAGTTCTGATGAGTCCCATATAAGGTAAAATCAAACTATTCTTCTGTTTGTGGGTTCTCCAGCATAAAGGTGTTTTAGGATTAAGGAGCCTCGGTTTTCTCTTTAAGCTTCTGAGCTGCACTCGACTGGCCAGTTATATTTTAGATTTGGGCTGAGCAGGTGTGTCATTTATCTGGGGGCAGAGACTAATGCTCACCTGGCATGGGGGCCTTCACTCAATTAGAACATTCACAATTTTATCCAGGTTCAGTTCTGTTTCTCTTTAATGGGTGGATTCTCTCAGTCAATGTTTTGCACCGTGTTTTGTTGGTTATGTCCTTTGTATTCCAGGTTCGGAAAGAAGTCCCGGCCAGCCATGTACGATGCCGCTCCCATCTCTTATGAAGACTACAGTCCAGATGACAAGCCGCTTGTCACACTCATCAAAACAAAAGATTTGTAAAGCATTGGACACACACACACATATACATACACACACACACACACGCACACACCCCACACCCATACAAGCACACACTACTGACAAATTAGCTAATGCTGACCATATAATATTTATTTACATTTAAAAAGAGTGGAAAATAAATTAAGCTGTAAAAATTAATATAAAGTAATTTAGACTAATTTTGGTATTGACTAGATCTATTTTACCACTAAAGTCCATAAAAGCTTTGAAGTCATACTGAGCAGTAGAGGTGTTGCAGTAAATTAGTGGCAGCTTAGGTTAGTCTTGGTTTGTGTGGAGGGCTCGCTGGAATTTATCCAGGTCGTGGGGTGGGCTATATCGGGTTGGCCTTGGGTGTGACCTGGGGCATGATTTGGGTGTGGCTTGGAGGCGTGGCCTAGAGTAGCAGGAGTGTCAGTGGTCTGAGCAGAGCTTCTAGATGTAGAAACTGAGTGCGGTGCCATTACAGTGCTGAGCTGAAGAAACTGCAGGTGGACTTTGCCCTGTCTGGGCCAGATTGGGTCAGACTGGGTTAGATTGGGTTAGACTAGGTCAGATTGGGTCAGACTGGCTTAGACTGGGTCAGACTCCTCGGTCTCTGTGTTAAAGTGATTCTGGAGGTTTCAGCCCTGATCCGTGTCTGCTGGGTCTGAAACGCTCAAATGCCACCGACAGCTGTTCCAACCCACTTCCCATTCAGAAGAAGTCTTACAGGACAGTATTAAAGAACCCCACACCCATACAAGCACACACTGCTGAGAAATAAGCTAATGCTGACCATTAAAATATTTATTAACATTTAAAAAGTGTGGGAAAAAAGAATAAGTCTTAGAGGACATTGCTGAAGTACAGTAATAAAGTACTAGTCTTTGCACTGTGGTGTGAAATGTATTCACTGATGAACTCAGTCTGTAAATTTGTTTCATGTATTTTCTGCAAGGCCCTTAGTGGCCATTCTACCAGGGGAAAGGAAATTAACTCCTCAGATATTTTTATTTATGCCAAATATTGTAGTTCAAATTATAATATAAAGTAACATTTTTGTTTTTTCTTAATTTTTTACATTTACAAAGACATAGATTGGCAATATGTGTTTCCATTTTTTTCTGCGTTTTCAGTAACAGCATTATTAACAAACAAGGATGGTCGAGAACGTCAAATAAAGCTCTCACTTTTTAACTTCAGGGGGAAATGGTTTGGAGTTGTGTTTGGTGGTATTTGGCTGCATGCCACAGATAAAAATTGGGCTGGAAACTTGTTGGAGTTTTCCTTTAACACCAGAAACCTTTTGTACAATGTTTCGTACAATTTCTGTTTTTCTTTAGTGTTCTTCTCATTGCCGGAGTCTTGTGCCATAATGTCAGTAGTAGCCTGAAAACACTGCATCATAAAAACTTGCTTTAAACTTCACTGTAGCATAAAATCCTGCTTTGAACTCTACTGTAACATAAAAACCTGCTTTAAACTCCACTGTATCATATAATATCTGGTTTAACTCTACTTGGTTTAGAGTGCTGTAACTTAGAAGAGGCCTAGTTTAACAGTGTCACGCACCCTCGTCTGCCCCTGCTCCCACCACTGTCCCCTCACCGTCCTCTCCCTGTTTCTCTCCTCCATGCCTGTCCCCTCCCTGTTTCTCCCGTCCCCTTCCTGTTTCTCCTGTCCCCGCCATGTTTCTTCTGTCCCCTTCCTGTTTCTCTCCGTCCCCTCTCTGTTTCTCTCCCTGTCCACGCCCTGTTCTTCCCTGTCCCTCCCTGTCCCACTGGACGAGAGTGGAGAAGAGCAGTAGCTTCATGTTATATAAACATTAGCCCAGCTGAGCTGCTCCCGGCAGAACCGAATGAATGCTTCTTGAGGTTAATTGTTGAGGAACTGTCTCCAATCACTTAAAAAATGTCATGCAGTCTTAACTTGATCAGAACGCAAACAGTCACAGGAAAGGTCAGCAAGGTCAGCTGGACATCCACCGGTGTGTGACGGCGTCTGCTGTGTGGTGCGTGGCATTTATGTGATGTATAGGCTGGGCGATACAGCCTAATAGCTTACTGTAATATATTTTTCCATGGTATTCAATGTTACTATATTGTTCTGTATTAAAGTAATTTTAAAGCCTCAGTTGTACTTGGAACCCTCATTAATGAACTATAGAACATTAACCCATGGTTGTCATATCCAAATAACAATGATTATTATTTATTATTATTATTTATTAGTGGTAGCAGTAATAATAATAATAATAATAATATTAATAATAATAATAATATAATAATAATAATACAATACATATTGTTATTTGGTTCTTTGTTTTGTATATGTATTAAATATCCACGGTGTTCCATTGACCCCAGATCAGTCAGTCAAGATGTGTTTGGGTCCACATTTATGTTTCTCAGAACTGGAGCTGTGTTTCTCTACTTCAAGGTTAATGTAAATATCAGACCTTTAAGGCAGCGCAGACTAGTGGATGTGGTTTAGGACACAGTATGACTTACTGTGAGCTGTGAAAATGAATAGAGCTTCTTCAGCAAGGTGGATCAGACTTGGGGGCATGGTTTAGGTCTGAGACGGCTGCCTGTAGGGCTGAAGTTCAGATAATTTTTACAGCTCACACTAAGTCATTCTGTGTCCTAAACCACATCCACAAGTCTGATCCACCTTAATGAAGAAGTTCAGTTGATTTTTACAGCTCACAGTAAGTCATTCTGTGTCCTAAACCACATCCACAAGTCTGATCCACAGTTCATGATTAAAGATCTTAGTCACACACACAGTTCTACAAGTACAACATGCAGTGAAATGTGAACCTGAATCACTGAGACAGTAACTAGAAAACAGAATAGAGTAGTATAATAGTATAATATAAAGAATTTCCAAATACACAATTGTAAAACAATATAAATTTAACAATCAAAACTATAGACTAAATGTATTCTGCCTTAATGAAGTGGAGCTCTGTGCATGTTTGATCTACTCTTTTAATACTGAAACACTTTTATTGTTTTATCGCCCAGGCCTACAAGCATGAACACCTCTCTCTCTCCTTCTCTCTCTTACTGTCTCTTTCTCTCTCCCTCTCTCTGTGTGGCTGATCCTCTTGGGGTACTCTCTTACTCCTCTTTTCTCTATTTTTGTCCTCCATCCTGACCCTCACTTCCTCATGCTATCCTCCAGTGTCTCTTGCTCATCCTCTTACTGTTGTTGGTGTTGGTGATGTTTGGCTTTCAGAGCTGATCTGGGAACAGTTTAGATGTTCCTTGTTTTATGGTTAGAGCCTATACCAGGTGATTCTCTCTCTTTTTTAATAATAGAATGTAATAACACTACTATTTACATTTACAGCGTTTGTCAGATGCTCTTATACAGAGACGTGCGCGTGTTTTATAGTCCACAAGTAAATACGCCTCTCACACCAGTAAATCCAGAATTACCACCAGAACCCTCTCAGATCACACAGAGAGGAACAACCAGAACCCTCTCAGATCACACAGAGAGAAACCGCCAGAACCCTCTCAGATCACACAGAGAAAAACCAACAGAACCCTCTCAGATCACATAGAGAAAAACCAACAGAACCCTCTCAGATCACATAGAGAAAAACCACCAGAACCCTCTCAGATCACACAGAGAGGAACAACCAGAACCCTCTCAGATCACACAGAGAAAAACCAACAGAACCCACACAGAGAGGAACCACCAGAACACTCTCAGATCACACAGAGAGGAACAACCAGAACCCTATCAGATCACACAGAGAGGAACCACCAGAACCCTCTCAGATCACACAGAGAGGAACCACCAGAACCCTCTCAGATCACACAGAGAAAAACCAACAGAACCCTCTCAGATCACATAGAGAAAAACCACCAGAACCCTCTCAGATCACACAGAGAAAAAACCTCAGAACCCTCTTAGATCACACAGAGAAAAAACCTCAGAACCCTCTCAGATCACACAAAGAGGAAACACCAGGATCTTCTCAGATCACACAGATAGGAACCACCATGCAGGTGGTTCCTATGTAGATGTTCTCCGCAGAAAAGAGGAGGATCTTGAGTCTCTGTCAGAAGACAGTGAGGATCTTAGCAGTTGTGACGTTTAGGAAAAGTTTGTTCCATCACTTCAATGCTGAAGCTAAGAAAAGTCTTGATGCAGGTCTTGGGTGGGCTGAGTCAGGCTGTGATTGATGCTCTAAGAGGGCGGAGTTGTGATCCTTGGTCTAATCAAAACTGATTAGTCAGAAAGAACTGGACCAGTTTTGGCTCTGTAGGAGAATGTTAAGAGTTTCAAATCTAAGAGTGAATCACATGAACCCAGTGAAGAAGGTCTGTAGTAGTGAAGTGGTATGTGAGAGGTTTGATGTATTGAAGACCAGACATTTTGGATCACCTGAAGAGGTCTGGTGGTCTTCAGAGGAAGGTCAGTTAGGAGTCTGGAGATGATGAGTGATAGGACAAGTATCTGAGTGGCTTCAGTAGTGAGGATTGGATGAATTTCCTGATGTTAGAAAGAAGGTTCTGCAGGTTCGCGAGATTGTTAATGTGAGATAAAGATGAGAGATCTCCATCTAAGGGAACACCTTCATTTTATGCTTTTGACATTTCCAAAAGTTATTAGTTTTGCTCTGATTTAGCTTCAGGTGATCCTCTGTCATTCTGACATGCAGAGATCCAGGTCAAGATCTGAGAGTCACCAGGAGAAAAGGAGAGGATGAGTTGAGTGCCGTGAGCATAGCAGTGGCAGGAGAATCCATTTGAAGAAATGATATGGAGTAAAGTAAAGTGGCCCCTTATAGTCATGTGTGAACACAACACAGCACATTCACCAGGTGTAGCAGGGGTCTGCCATCAACACTATATATATATATATAAATAAACACTATTAATTCGTAAAACCACAAAAGCATCATAAGTAGACTTAAAAAACAACTGCCCCAAATGGGCCCTTTAATACAGCACAGCTGGTCCCACGTCAGCGCTGAAGGCCTTTAGCCAGAGCACTGTTTCTGTCTGATAAAAGACAAACCCATGTGATCCTGTGTGTGGAATGATGTACTAATAAAGGTGAACTCCTGTTTACTGAACTCTGTCTTCTGCTTTGTTTTTTAAACCACATTTTGATGTATGCATGTTTATGCTGATGACCTGATGAATATTAAGAGCCCTGGCCTGATTTTTTTGTTTTTTTAATCATATAATCATTTTACAATCCCACATGGGCCATTGTGAAGTGCATATTTTCGCATTTCAACGCAGAAGTCCTGCTAAGCCCCCAGATTTCATCACAGTTGGGGTCCTCAGGGATGAAACTGGCCCTGCCTGTATGCTGAAGGCGCCTGTACCTTCAACAGCAGCTCTGCTAAAGCTGCACAGAAAGAGGGGAGATGCATTTGGGATAGAAATGAAAACTGTACTGTATAAGCTGGATAATGCGGTATGCCTTTCTGATGTTTAATCTTCAGCTAGACTGACATTATCAGCTTGCAAAAATACACAGCATTAATTCACACTTTATTGTTTATAGAGTGTCTATTTAAATAAATATTGCCCCAGCAGTTCAATACAGAAAAAGTAAAAAGGTCAGTAAAGGTCACATTACGCAGAGCCTAAACATGGTCTTTTTGCATTATTTTAAAAAGCTTTTGTATTGCCTCATATTTGTAAAGTATGCTGTTAGAGAGCCGTGTACACATTTGATATACAACTTGACACCGTTTTCAAGCAAGAGCTTGAGGTTTTGCTTTTTTTTCTATAGGAAAATCCAGCAAGTTTACTGAAGGTAAATAACTTTCTCTTTATACCTCAAATATGTGACATGTATGGATACCAGATTGCCACACAAGTGTGTTCAGATTTTGCTATTGGCATAGACACTTTCCCCTTTATTAGTCAGAGATAGGGACTCGAGTCGCACTTAAGACTTATATCTTGACTTCAGACTTTCCCTCAACGACTTGAGACTTGACTCGGACTTGGGTGTTGTGACTCGTGAGTCATAACTTGTAAACAATATTCATTTCATGGAATTATTTATTCATATCTCGCACTCTTTCCAACGACCCCTCGTTTGCCATAATAACCCCCGAAAACCGTTCACCTCGCCCCGGTGTCCC
>JBBPCY010045874.1:0-13249 GCA_037974405.1 Brachyalestes nurse
CTCTCTCTCTCTGTCTCTCTAGCTAGTATCTCTATCTCTCTTTCTCTCTTTCTAGTGAGCTGGTATCTCTATCTCTCTGGCTAGTATCTCTATCTCTCTTTCTCTCTGGCTAGTATCTCTATCTCTCTTTCTCTCTAGCTAGCCCCCCCTTTCTCCTTATGCTCCCCCCAGCAATATGGTGATGTTTCCTCTCACTGGTGGTTATAAACTGTGTTATCAACAGATGCCCGGGGCTTATCAACCCCATTAATCCCCCGTCAACGATCTCCGGCTTCCAGACAAACACGACACCGAGGACAAGGGCACACAAAGGCAGCTTTCTGCAGCTGTGTATTTAGTGCCACCACTGCTCTGTTGAACGATAGCGCAGACTCCGTGTCTGGTACTGCAGCTTGATCGCTGCATCATTTCAAACTAGTGACACATTGTAGGCAGGTGCAGGAGCTGTATGATGACACTTAAGCATCTAAAGCACTATCATCCCTGTTAGAGGTGCGACTGACACGTCTCTTTATCAACTTTGACTTCAAAACGTATTCCATGCTAAAAGTCATTCTTGATTTTTGAATTATTTTGAATGGCTGTGACATTCTGAATATGTTCAGTGAGCTGCTATGGGAATTCTTTGTCGAAATGAAAAGATTAGAATAAATTGGTTCCCAGCATTGAATGGGGTTCGTACACAAAACATACCCATTGTTGCTTCTCTTGTCATTGTTCTCGTCGTCGTCGTCGTTGTTGTTGTTGTTGTTGCTTATAGGCAAGGTTTGAGTCTGGAAGCTTTCAAGCACAATCTGTTTGCAGGCCAGGGCTATGTGCAGGAGAGAGTGGTGAAGGCTGATTTTTATGTAAGTTTTAGAAACTTTAAATCTTTCATGACAGGGTTCAGCTGAGACAAGAAAGAATATGGCATCATTTACTTGTTGATTCACAGCTACACCAATCTATTAGTTCTAGAAATTGTTCAAAATTGAAAACATTTGTCTTGCAGATGCCTTAGCAGAACATGAGCGACTGAGTAAGGGTAGTAAATATGAACAGAGTCAGTACTAAACCCAGTAAGAGCTGATGATTCACTGACCAATTAAATACCAAAGCAAAAGTAGAAATGCTATTAAACACAGTCCATCAGATCACATGTTGCCATTCAAATGCTAAACCAGTAAAGACAAAGACAGATCACATTAGAAATATCTAGTCGATTTGACAGTTGTCTTTCCAGTGCTGTGGGGGAGAGTACTCAAGCAGTCCATACGTTTGGGTTGTTTGTGCCAAAATGAAGGTCAGCTTTTCCTAAACAAAAGCAGGCAGTACTTGTTTCTATTTTCACACCCAACATCCCCACACTGTCTGCAGGCTGGACTTTAAGGCGCTCTGTATAACCTTGCTCATCTGTGTCAAATTTAGAGGATTTGCATTCCCTTTTTTTCTCCCAGACAGCTCCACAAGCCTTGAAATCAGCTTGCAGAAACGCTTGGCCTCCATTTGGTGCCATGAACGACAAAGTGATATTTAGACCAGATGAAGTCAGGAGGTGGTTTCGGAACATGTGCTGGTTAAGAGCTGTATTTAGCGACCAGAGCAAACTGTACTGTACAAACTCTACTGGCTCAGAAAGCTGGAAATGTTCTTTTCATTCGAAGTGCTGCAGCGCGGGAGTGTGTTCTGAGTTCTTCCTCCTTCATCAGCAAGTCTGTGGTACTAATAGAACACCACTACTATAGAAAAACAGTAAGGCTGGCCCGAACAAACAAATTCACTGGCATTAATTATTCAGTATTTCCAAAAAAGTCTCAGAAGGAACAAATACTCTTTCATTTAAATCAACCTTTCAGTCCGCGAGTGAAGCACACCAGTCTGCAGTCTACAGTGTTCCAAACTACATATAAAGTAATATTTTCCTAGAATGTGATGGTCCTGCCAGCGTTGTATTACATGTACATTTATGGCATTGGGCAGGCGCTCTTATTCAGAGTGATGGCCATGGGTGCTTTGTAGTCTACAAATAAAGCATGTCCTTCACAATAGTAAACCCAGAGCTGCTAGCAAACTAAAGGAACTTTTCCTACAGGTGTACAGAAACCATGCTGTACCTAAACCGTACTGTGATGGCGTGGCTCTTGCAGCACGCTTTGATTTTCCAGTGTATCTCAGCCCAATTTTCTGACGCGTCAGCATTGCAGTACTCCCCTGGTGTATGACCGGTCATCGTCCCAAAACCACGTCCATGGAATCATACCAGTGGAAAGTTTTTTTCTTTCAGAGCTGCTTTTATTATTGTGGTCTTTTGTTTTTTATAGTCCCGTTTGAATGTTTAAATTTTATAGCTAGCCTAACTAACTTTTTAGTGATTGTCTGGTACACCTTGTGTTTCACACTGTGTTTGATTTCCCTCTGAAGTTTATCTTCAGCCCGAACACAGAGGAGTACTTGTCCTTCGTTGACTCCCCAGTCGTTATTTTGTATCTTCATTCTCCATTGTTGTTTTTTCTTTACTTTCTTTTTCTTTTTTTGTGCAGACAGTAAAAACAATGACTGCTTTTCTAGTGTTTTTCACCTGTTGTTATGGCAACAGTTTGACCAATCAGAAAGCAATGATGTCATCAGCTCGGCTTCGGCCCGGTTCTGGCCCTGCCGTTGAGCGGTATGGGTTCAGCTCATTATTTGTAATGAAAGATGGAGTTAATTCTCCATCAGGGCCATGTCAGATCCCACAGAGTTCTTGTTTGCATGTGCTAGCTGTAAAGTATCTGTTAGTTTAGGGCATGAGTGTGTTGTGGTGTTCCTGAATACTCTGTGAAGATATGGGTTTTCAGTGAGAGTCTCAGCAGTTCTGACAGTCAGGGGTAGATTCTTCTACCACTTTGTTGCCAGAGAAGAGTCTTGATGCACGTCGTCAACTTTTGAGAAGATCTGTGCTTGATGCTCTAAGCTGTGACCCGACGTAGCAGGACAGCTCATCCGCTGTGTGGATGATGGTCTTCACTGACACAGGGGTAAAAACTTGATTGTGTTTTTGGCACGATAAACAGATCTCTTGTTTGTCCTGCCAAGTTTTAAACCAGTTATAATTAGCGAAGACAAGGGGGAAAAGAGCTCATATCCCAGCCTGAAGTGGTTGTGATGGAGATTAGTTGAAGACAATGTGGACTGAAGGTGTGGCATAGCCTAAATAATGAAACTATACTTAGATATTTTAGAGGATTCATCAGACTTTGTTGTGCCTCCTTAAGATAATCAGAAAATATGTATTCATAAGCATAGACAAATATGTTTAAGAAGCAGAATTGATACAGGAGAAAACACTGACACTATCAAAAATAGACATATATTAGTGAGATATGAAATATATCAAAGTATTTGTTAATGAATGAGCCAAAGCCGACCTGAACCATAATGTTCCTGTAAGTTATTTACAACTTGGTCAGGATGCTGGTTTCAGTTTTTGAATCATCCTGCCTGCACGTGGCAACATTTCTTATAAGTTGACCCAAACCCAAATTAGTCAACCCGCATATATGTAAAGGTAAGATATCTTACAGATTAAAAAATTACACGTTAATGCTGCAGAAAGGAAACTGTTCTTGTGCAGACTACACCAAGAGTCATTATAAAAAACATTGCTGCTGTTGGCTGAGAAGATTTCGTTTCGAAATTTCAAGTATCAACGGTGCTGAAGGTGGGGTAGTTTCCTGAACTTATGAGGGGCATTAATAAACAAAACACAAAAGGAAAAATGCAGAGCAAAAGTAGTTTTTTGGCATAAACAACAGTTTCATAATATTCCAGTGGAGAGGAGCAACTTTAACCCCATGCTAATGTTATGTGGGGTTTTTTTTTTAAATACTTTTCCCCATAAATTTACTTTATTTAAACATATTTGTGTTCATCACATACTTTTAATGCATATTTATAAGTCAAAAGACATTATGGATAGATTTATGTGCAAGAAATATATAAAATTAAAACAAAAGTTTTCGATCACTGCATAAACAATAACAATCTCACTTTATTCTGGCAGCTCTTTATAGATTATCTAAAGATGCTTTATTTGTTGATAAACTGTCTCATTAAACTTAGTGGGTCATCAATAACATTAGGAGTGAAATTTAATTTGGGACAAAGTTAAGGATGTAATTAGATTCAAATAGATCTTATATATTCTTCCTGAAGTTGATTTACAGTTAATAGATATTTAGTTGAATGTCAACTAAAGTCGACTTGAAGGCCTCTACAAACCTTTTAGAGTGGACCGTCCCAACTATAGCGTCACCAGTACAGCCATTCTACGCTAAGGCCTTTGATGGATAACATTTCAGGCTGTTTTCATTGTCGTTAAGTAGACCATGTACTCACTGCTCAAGTCATTTGTATTGAATGACCCCAAGCCCAAGCCATTGACCCCAAGCCCTTATGCAAATCATTCTAAAACTTTCTAGAAGTAGTGTGCCCCAGTTTTCCCCTTGAACTTTTCTTCATTAAGGTGTACAGTTAAACTTGAAAGTTATTGAAGGGAGTATTCAGAGATACTTGTTTTTAAATCACTGCCTCTTGTCTTCGTTCCTCATCTCATCTAGCTGTTCCCGCTGGCAGAGCAGCCTCTGCGTGCACAAGTTTTCTGGGATGATGTTCAAGTGTTAACGTTTAAGCTAAGCATAATTAAATTAGTGTAATTACATAATTGATTACATACTGACTTACATAATTCATTTTTACAGTAATATTTAAAGTGATTTCCTTCGCTTCCCACTTGGGTCAGTTCTTGTTTTCCAATGCGCGATGGGGGAAAAAAGCCCCGGATTGATTACTACAGTGCTGTCCAGAATTATTGGCACCCCTGCTATAGATGCTTGAGAAATTATTATAATACATTTTATCTATAGTCTAGTGGAACAAAATCATCTTTTATTTGAGGTTTGTGTAGTCTGAGAATAAAGCCAGACAATTATTGGCACCCAAGCAGTTTGAATTAGGGAGTTGTGCATGAAGTATAATCCCACACATTTTTAACTGGTTTTGAGTTGGCCTAAGAGTTTAGGAACTTTTAATCAGTCATCACTGATCTCCTATTTCACAAAATTTAAGAGCATTCCAATGCGTTAAAGGAAATGTGTGTCTACCTGCCCAAATCGGTAAGAGTTTAGAAGAAAATACCCGCTGGACTGGACAATCATTGAGGATCTTAAGAAATTTAAAACTATCATTAAGCAACCTGAAAGAGGACGCAAGGCTAATTTGTTAGCGGCCACAGTGAGGAGGATGTTTGGAGAAGTAAAACAATATCCAAAGACCACCGTTTCAGAAATACAGAGTTTGTAGCATTTTAGTGGCATTTCCAGTATCTATCAGAAGATGTCTCCTCCCAGCGCAGCAGACTGTTTAGAAGGAATGCCGGAAGTCTTTCCTATCTTTGCTCTTCAAGCAAGAACACTTAGAGTTCACCACACTCCACTGGACCTTTAACTGGAAAGTGTTTCTGTGGTCAGACCAAACATCAAGCTCTTTGATTCCAAATTCTCAAGGTTTGTTTGATGTCAAAAATGGAATCATCCAGCAGGACAAGAGTCTAAAGCACACTTCAGAATCGACTCAAAAATCCTGAGTGAAATGAGGACAAAGTAAATATTCTGCCATAAGGGAGATATTTATCAGCCTTCTTCACTCAGTTAAGGTTGCCAGAATTTCTGGAAGGCACAGTATGTGGACGGTTTTGATTTCCTCTTCAAATGATAGTGTCACAGTGATATCCCACTGCAAGCCAGAGGTGTCTTTGCCCTTTGCTGGAAAAAGCAGTAGTCATGGAAACCTTGGAATTCATCACGTGTCAAAGTAATCTGCATATCTACAAAACATGCAGATGAAAAGAAGTCGTAGTTCGCTTTGCCAACTAGTTGCACTCTAACTCACTTGCTCCCTTTTGGTCTTTCACGCTCTGCGGTAGTGATAAATGAGGGCTTGGAGAGTAGTTTTTCTGTGTGAAAATGTTTGGCCTCTCACAGTTTGCTGGTCAGGCCGCAGAATGCCGTCGTGCACATGCAGGTTGGTAGGAAGTTGGCACACATCTCGCTCCTTCAAAATGTGCCCAAACCAGCGAGTCTTCGCATGGCAAAAAAAAAAAAAACCTCAAGCACTATGTAGGGAGGATGGAGCCATTTGTTACACAGGCTTTAGGCTCATTCATGTTACGTATGTCCTCATATGTGTATCCCTCTTTAGGACATGTTTAGTTAAGCATCATTGCTTATTACAATATCCATTCCAGTGGTTTTGGTGTTGAATACTGACACTTCAACAGTGGATCAACTAGGGCTGGGTTAAAAAATCAATTCACCCATTTAATATCGATTCCCGTTCAAAAAATACGATATCGATTAAAAAATTTGCGGATCGATCTTCTCCTGTCAACTACGCACTAATTCTCGACCGCGCAAGGAAAGCTATAAAAACATGAGGCTGGCAAAACCAGCACCAAATGGGGCCGTGGCGGAAGCTGCTGCACTAAAATCACCGTCTGGGTTAATGTATAACCAAGCCAAACTAGTATTAACACAAAGAAATCTGTAAATAAATTGATATAGGATCGAGAATTGAATCGGATCATGACCTTGTGAATCAGAATCGGATCGATTCAGGAAATCGGCAACAATACCCAGCCTGTAAGTATCTGTCTAAATTGTTTGTCAAGGGCTGATTGCAGCGCATCAGCCAATGACCAACAGAACTGTGAAGGAAATGTGTGTGTGTTCATTGCATTTCACATATAGCGGAAACGTATCAGTAAAGTAAAATTTTAATGTATCCTTAACTGTAAGACACTAATATTAAGCTGCCACGTGCTGCAGTCATTAAGCTTTAAAATAAAGGGGCAGGAACATACATGAGTATCTTTAGCGCACTGAAGACTGCTGTAATGGCTCCATCTCCTGGTTCTCTTCCAATCCTCTTCACAGCAAATAAGAGTGAATTCCACCTCGTCTCATTTGGCCTCAGGAGTTTAGATTGTCTTCAGTGATCTTGCCAGCTGTGGTTTTGTTGCAAAGACTTGGGGACCTTGATTACTCAAGTGGAGATTCAGGATGAATGTTTTCATCAGGCTCACCATAAACTTGAAATTTTATAAAACTGGAGACATTGTCAGTTGTTAAACGAATGACCTTTTCAAGGATGTTGTCCTCCACATGAATATCATTGGTAATGCTACAGTCATTTCATTGCCAAGAGTCTGAGATAGTATAAGTGTTCTTGCTCTGTGTGGGTGGCTTCCTCTCATCAAACAGAGTAAAGCTGGCCAGTGTGGGCATCTATTAGTTGACATTTTGGCAGACACTTTTATCCTGTTTGGAAGACAGTGATCTTATCCACTACACTAACCAACCACATAAGGAAAGCTTCATGATTTTAGGTGTAATCCTTGTGCAGGGACCGTGCTAATTTTCTCTCTATTGCTCCAATTTTAGTATTTGTGCTGCCATAGCAAGCGCATTTTTATCACAGGACAGCATACAGTGGGAACAATGTGAAAACTGCACTTTTGTTCCAAAGACACGAGGACTTTGAAAATGCTGAACGAGAGTCGCTCTCTATAGATGGTATTGCTTCTGTGTCATCAGCTGCTGACACCAAGCAGAGAAGGAGGCTAGCACATCTATCACCAAACTATCATCTTCATCCATCAGTGTTCTGGCACCAACAAACTCAACACCCACTATGTTTTCCCCTTTTTCTTTTTCTTCATCACCATCATCTTCACCACTCTCTCTTCTCCTGGTTGACTTGCCCTTGCACCCTCAAGTGCAGGTTCTGGATTATTGTTTTCATCAAGCTCACCATTGACTTGAAATGCTTTAATAAAATTGGAGCCGTTGTCAGTTGTTATGCGAATGATCTTATCATAGATGTTCATTCAAGGATGTTTTCAAAGATCACATACCATCAAGCACACCAGCAAGGACAGAAAAACAATGCAACCCCTGTGGCTTGTTGGTCTAAAGGTATGAATCTCGCTTCGGAAGCAAGAGATCCCAGGTTCCACTTCTGGATGTGCCCATGTTTTGAAGCAGTTGGCGGTTAGGGAGTTTCCCCTGCGATCAGAAGGCTGTGGATAAGAAGGCTGGTTTGAATGCCAGGACTGCCAGTGGCACCACTGAGGTACCCATGAGTAAGGTACTCTGCTCCCCATGCGCTGCATCGCTGGCTGCACACTGCTTGACTTGGTGAATGGATTAAATGCAGAGAACCATTTCACATTGTTCGTACTGTGCTGTGGTGTGTTCACACATCACTATAAGGCAGTGGTTCCCAAACTGGGGGGTGCAGAGGTATTGGAGAGGGGCGCATCAATGTAATAGCCTATGCTCCACTTGAGCACTGCTAGCAAAAACATGGACAAGTTTGTGCACCCAGCCAAGCCTCCATTTTTGTGGAGTTCAGTATGCTCTTTATTTCTCCCACAGTGGTGAAATCAGACCCTTTGTTATTGCATTTGTTTTGCTAAATTAGAAAAGGGAGCTTTATTTCAAATAAAGTTTGAATCTGAACCTGTGTAGTTTGAATGGGGGGCTCATTAATGTTCCTATCTAGAAAAGGGTGGCCCTGCAGAGAAAGTTTGGGAACCACTGCTATAAGGGGCCACATTGTTATATTTTACATGTCTACATGCTAAAAGCAGCACAACATCCCTGCAGAGTTGAAGGCTCAATCCTGTGTGCTGTCACGCCTTTAAAACTCTGTCTGTGTTGTCCAGCAATCAGTAATGGCTGTGATAAACCCAAGTTTACTCAAGGCAGTTTCAGTTTACTTTTCAAAACATGAGTGGCCTTGGCAGAAGGGCTTTGAAACCCAGCTGCTCAACTATATTAAGTAGACCCATTTCCAAATTTTCTAGGATTTTGGTATTGTACGTTTAAGATATGTTTAGGGTGCCTGTGATTCTCATGTATTAATTAAACTTGTTCCGCATATTAGTCTGGCTTTTCAGAACGCAGAAACTTTCAACCTCAATCTCTCAGAACTGCTCAAAACCCAGATAGAACCTTATAATACCAAGCGGGCGATATGGCTATACACAGATATTGTATTTATTAACTATGTACTGAATACACATCTTGATTCAAAAAAAGGCTGGACCTTTACAGGAACAGCAGGACCTGCTGAACAACGTAACGCTACAACTCCACACTTATTGAGCTGAATTACACAGTAGCTACTATGAAACTATTCTATATGGAGTTCCAAAAGTGAGGACCACATGGACCCACCTATGGACCCATAGATAGGCTTTGCTCTAATAGCTTCCTATAATTATTCCAACAGCTGTTAAACTTTGTAGCTAGTATGTTTCATTCTGACTATATAATATCACCTGTAATGTGCTGTTTAGCTCACATACTCTATATGGACAAAAGTATAGGGACACACCTTTTTCAGGGTTTGAGCAAGGCCCCTTACTTCCAGTAATCTTAATGCTTCCAATCTTAATGCTTCAGCATACCAACACATTCCCACCATCATGTCATCGGCGCCTTACCTCATAAATGCTCTACAGATTGAATGGGCACAAATTTTGTGGAAAGCCTTCCAAGAATGGTGGAAGTTGCAAAAGGGGGACCAACTTGATATGAATGTCTATGTATTTGAATGCATTAAAGTCATTGGTGTAATGGGCAAGCGTCCCAAAACGTTTGTCCGTGTAGTGTACGTATGTTTGCATCATTTTCCAGGTTTGTATAAGTTTAAATACCAAAAATCTTGACATTCAATTTCACATAAGCATTTGTATGTATTAAACAGCCCATTTGTATTGCTGGGACTCTTCTGCACTACCAGTCAAATTGATATCTTCACCACATAAACCCAGTCTCAGGGTGATCTTAGGACATGTTTTGCATGTTTGAGCCTCAAGGGTTAATTTATTGTAGCACTTCCTGTGAATGATCTTTGTTGACTGAGGGAAATGTGTTAATGATGGTGTGTTTGCTGTTTTTAGTTTAGTGTTGTTTTTAGCTTAGATAAAGGAGTCGAGGACAGGATCCTGGATAAGAAAAAGCAGATGGCAAAGAAAAAACAAAGCCTCTAAGGAGAAACATTCCTGCCTTGGAGAAACGGATGCATCAGATATGGCTAATGAAAGAAACACAGAGAGAGACAGTGCCAAACAGAGGAGAAGTCTGAACTCTACTGTACTCTTTAGTTCCTGTCAATTTGTCTCAAGAGTAATAGTGTCCTTTTTAGTGGACTCTAAATGCCTATTATGCTGCTGTGCAAACTTTGTGTAAAACCTAAAGCTATCCCTGGACAGTCATGCCACAGTCATCTCGCAGCTTGGGGTCCAAGACAGTATAAGTGTTCTTGCTCTATGTGGGTGGGTAGGATGGCCCTCCTTCACCCTTTATCCCTCAAAGTAATGCCGGCCAGCATGGGCATCAGTTAGCTGGCATTTACATTTGACATCATTAGGCACTTTTATTACACAGACGTGGGTGAATGAAGTGTTGTGAGTCTTGTCCAAGGACTCTTATTGGTATAGTGTGGGCTGTCACCCAGGGTAGGAACCAAACTCCCTCTCTCCTGTTTAGAAGGCAGATATGTTATCCACTACACTAACCAACCACATAAGGAACGATTCACAATTTTAGGTGTTATCCTTGTGCAGGGGCCGTGCTAATCTTCTCTGTATTGTTCCAGTTTTAGTGTATGTGCTGGCAGGCACATTTCTGTCACAGTGTGAAATAATTTCTATGTTAACCCATTCACTAAGTAAAGTAATGGGCAGCCAGCAATGCAGCGCTCGGGGAGCAGTGTGTAGGGACAGTACCTTGCTAAAGGGTACATCAGTGGTGCCACTGGCAGTCCTGGGATTCAAACCCATGACACTCTGATCACAGGGGCAACGGCCTAACCACCAGACCACCAGCTGCCCACTTAGCAATTGACAAACTGCCCGGTGACATCTAGTTTGAAAAGATACTGCAACGTGACTCAAAGGAAACACGTTTTAACCTTCGTCTTCTTATGGTGGAGACTGAAGTAGTGACTGGGAATTGACCCTGACTAAACAGTGAGAACATTGGACAAAGGTCCCTGCCCCAAAACATATCTCTGGAGATCAGACAGCACTGTTGTTAAATAAAGAATTTGAAGAATATTATTTTAGCACTGTCAGTTGGATATTTATTAAGATTTAGTCTATTCTTGGGTTTTACAACACAAAATATTAACTTGAATACACATTATTTCTATTACATACACTTGCAATCAGAAATCAGAAAGATTGTGAGGATTTACCAACGTAAGTTTTTTCAAAGTGCAATGAGTTGAGATTGAGGCAGACAGGATGTAAGCATGAGATTCACAAAAAGTTTAATAAATGAACAAGAAACAATAATAGACAACAACAGGGGGTCAGAGGTAAACATAGACATGAGGAAATAACAAAGACACTGAGAAATCAGCACAGGAAGTAATAACAGTAGCAAAGTTTTTAACAGGTGGCTTCACAAGATGTTTACAAAGAATCAACAAAAACCTGGGCGGGTGAGGGGACAGGAACAGGATAACAAGGGGGCAGGGCTAAGGTGGGGCTAAGGCGGGGCTAAGACCAAAACAACAACAAAACTCACATGGAATACAGACATATGCACAGGGTAAACAAAACAAAGGGTTATTAAACAAGGCGGACATAAATAACCACATAGACATGAAAACAGGGTAAAAAGCCAGAAGGACATTATAAAAAATAGGAAAAAACAGGACGAATGTTACACAAAGAGCAAGATTTTGCTTTAGATGACTTCTTTATTAGTTGAGTTGTGTGAAAAATGAACAAAGAATGATGTCACGATGTATAATGTCATATTAATGAGTAACAGGATGCTTTATTAACATGGCCATGTCATAATTTTTAAGCCCTATATAAAACTGCTTCTTAAAAAATGAACTGAAGTTGAGATAAAGAATGATGAAGCCTTTGGTAAGCCTATAATAATCCTTAATTGCCTTCAACTGTAAGCATTTTTCACAAATGCTGAGAGAGGAAATGATTGTGTTGCACCTCAAGGGTATCAATATAAGAAGCTCTCCCAAAAATGTAACATTCCATGAGGCATTAATGGGGGCTTTATAAAGAAGTTCAAAACATATGGCTGCCTAGCTGAACATTTTCAAGAGCTCTTAAGATCAAGAGCCCTCAGGACAACTAAAAAGAAGTTACTGTCATTAATATATACATACCAATATTTACTGTAATGTTTGTTTACATTAATTGTACTGGGTTTTGTAAATCGCAGTGTGTTACTGTAATTACCAATATGCTCTGAGTGAATATTGCTTTCTGGCTGTATAGTATAACACCACGAAATGCAAGCATTGCAATTGTTTTTGCTTATCTGCTTAATATATTGCAATTTTTCATCTTATGTCTCGTTTGCAGTGCTCATGATATAATACATGGAGACTTTTAGTCATGGCATATGTACTGTTGGCAGCTTGGTTGATTTGGCCAAAGGCTTCGTGCTGGGATGCAATATTTTAAGTGATAATGATAATTATTGTGTGAAGAGAAAACGGTTACAGAGCTGGGAGACATACCACCATGCATGTGTTGCACCTCAGGCATAAACAGGCCCAGCCATTTGCAGTATAGTGCAATGTTTACTGCCTTTTTCAAGCATTCCTGAACCCTGCAGTCCACTGAGGAATGCTTGCAATCCAAACTCCCAAAGGGATACTCCTTCATATCCTACAATGGGTTTTTCACATGGCAATTTTCCAGCCTGTTTTTGTTACTTTGCCATCACTAATGATTATATGTAAATGAGCGCTGATCTGATTGGCCTCCCTGCACTGTACCTTATACAAAAAGTAGTCTGGACTGAAACACTTCTTCTTGCTGTATTGTGAGTGGAAAGCTGTTGACTGAATAGACAGACACTGATCAACTACAACATAAAAAACACTGACATAAACACCGAAAAAAAATAAGAGACCACTAAAACAATGTTCAATTTCTCAGGTTTTATAGGTGCAAGTATTGAACTTAGTTTTTATTGCTGACAATATTTCTCCTAATTTCCAAATAAATATATTTAAGTAAAGGAAATGACATCAAAATAAGAGAAATGATGCACTGTTTCAAAGAAAACAAATATCTTGTTCACTCTTAAACAAAATGGTAGTAATTACCTTTGACGTACTTCTAGTAGTGTTTTACCATCCAACTGGTCTCATTGTGAGAGGAGAGTGTTGATTACAG
>JBBPCY010045885.1:0-13248 GCA_037974405.1 Brachyalestes nurse
GGGAAATCGGAAAACGAGCCGTTATCCGTTTTGTTGTTTTGGTTTTGGAAACAAAAACTGAAAATACGAGTGGTTTTTCGTTTTTTGGTTTTGGTTTCATATTGAAAAACTAATGAATGAATGATACACGGATTGAAATCATCCTCCTTGGCCATGCCGCCATCAGTTTTGACCATCGGATAGTTGGTCAGTGTGGTGCCTAATGGATTTCCACTGTTACTGTCCGTAGGCCTGTACCAGGATCAGGTCACCGGGTTCCAAATCACACAGTGGGCACTCGCCTGACTTTGGTAATGGTCTTTTACATATTGGTGAACAAATTGAGGAACAGCAGATAACTCACAGCAATACTGTAACATTGCATGTGTTGCTTAACAGTTTCCTGCTGCTTTCTATCTAGGCTGTCCAATCCCCAAGTTCATTGGTTTTGCAAAAAGGATCTCAAAGGGACTTAAATTTGTTCTCTTGCTTGCCAGTGCATTCTCATGAGGGAGGGAGCTGAGGGTCCGTGTAGCATTTCGCTACGTTGTTCGCTGACCGAGCTACGGGGCTGTCATGTTAACACTGGGTCCTCCAGGTAGCCGGGGGGAGGGGCTGCCCGCAATGCCTGTTGAAAATTGTTGTAGTCTGCCGGTGATTTCCGAACATTCCAAGAGGCAGGATGTCAGGAAAGACCTCTCAGCAGGCGTGCTGCTTATTCACGACAATGCACCAGTTCACATGTCACGTCAATCACAGGCTGCCATCCAAAAATGTGGATTCCAACAGCCGAACTACCTACAGTACTGACCTTAGATTATTTCCTGTACCGAGTTTTAAAGAAATCTCAACATGGACAGCGGTTTTGGAGTGAGGAAGGCGTTGATGTCCTGGTCTGAAGGAAAAACAGAAGTTTTTTTTCCCCAAAAGTTAATGTCAATACAGGAAAAAGTGGATTAAGTATATGTTATCAGGGGACAATATTGAAAAATAATCTTTCTTACTGAGGTAGATAAATTATTGAATGCCTCTCGTATGTGTCTGTAATCTATGTTTGACATCAGTGACGAGAGAAGGAGAGGTGTCCACATGAGCCACCACTCATAACAGAAAAGAGATGTGGTCAATAGCAATTGAAAATGTATTCCACCTTGCATTTTAGCCACCATGCCCTCCTTGGAGCAGTATAATTGTAAGCCTAGGGAGCATAATAGGTCTTGTCCTGGCAATTTCACCGGGCAAAGGGGGAAACGAGGAAGCTGTGGTTAAAGGTTTCTTCGGCTAACTGGCAATTTAAGGGTTAGGAAAATGGCTCAGTTGTGGAGACTCCTCCCTGCTCCCATGGACGTGAAGGTACATCCGTTTAACGTGGAAGGTGGGCACAGTTAGTAGTGTTTCAGTACTGAGTATGTGCACCAGAGACTTGATTTTTCACCCATCTACTGAAATGGCCAGTGTTGGAAGGTTTCTAAAGGCTGGTGTGTTAAATAGAGTATAATCAGTGGCATTTTTTTGAAGGTGGATGTGAATGTATGTGTTTATACGACATGTCACTCCATCTGGATGAGATTTTCCCATCTCCTGTCATCTCACATCAGTCACCCATGTTTTGGCACCGGATGTTGTCTCGGCAACCTCGACTGTGCTTATACAGTTGGCGCGAATTGTAAGGTGGATTGTACCCGTGGCTATCTCGTTGGGCCTGGTAGTTCTTTGCCCAGTGGCCCCGTTGGCCTGTAGTTTCTCCCGCGACTTCCTCTGCCCCTGCTCCGACTACGCTGTTCCCCTTCGTCCCTTACCACCTTTTTGCCTTCCAGCAATCTTCAACATTGTCAAGGTAGCGTCGTGTAATTGTAGCTGTTGATTACTTGCAGCCTTGCTTTTCTTTGCCTGTTGCTCCTCAGCGTGTTCTGTGTGTCGGCGAATGTTGGCCAATCGTTCAGTTCTCCATCTTACACAGGACTGTTCAGCTGCTTTCCTCATCTCGGGGCAGAGTCCGGTCGGAGGTGACTTTTCGAGAGGCCAGCTTCATTGCCTAAGACTGGCGGTCTTTCTATGCCACTGCAGGTGCCGAATGTCTCCTGCAACCTTACATAGTACAAAAGACAATGGGTTAGTAGCAGTGTTGCCAGATTGGGCGGTTTTCCGCCTAATTGGGCGGTTTTGAATTCTACTTTGCAGGTAAAAAATGGCTTGGGCGGCTTAACAAAAATTGGGCGGTTTTGCCATTAGTTTCGCAGGTTTTTATATACCTGTGTTTGTGAGAATGCATCCAATACAATCCATACTAAATACGTCTTTGACCCAATCAGTCAGAGATCTAGATGGGCAGCAGCATCACGCCACAGAGTTCCCTCCCACTGCATTCGCTGACGCTTCCCCTGACTCACGTTAGCAATAAATGAATGGTTAGTCAAAATGCCAATGTGGGTAAAATACAAAACAAGGACAGAAAGGAGTGGGAAAATGACCCAGATTAAAAATTATGCATTACTTTGTCGAATGATGGAATATTTATTATTTAAATCTCAATGTAGTAATGGGTGCACCTTTTAAAAAATTGATTGCAAAGTCATATTCTGTTTCAACCATACTTAAAACCGGACATCTCCAGCACTGACAGCCATATGATCTATCTCAGTGATGCCATTTAGATATTGCTGCATGGATCTACAGTACTATAGCCTATATTGCATTATTACTTGTGAGTAAGCTTTAGCTCCATATCTTTACTTTACAAGGGTATAGGCAGCCACGGCAATCACTGTATCACTCAAAAAGGTAGATTTCACATTTTGGGCGGTTTTGAGTGCATTTTGGCGGGTTTTGGGCTGGAAACAATCAGCAGAATCTGGCAACACTGCTTGAGTGTGAGACTGAAGCTTCATACATAACAAAACACGTAACATATTATTTACTAGTATTGATTAATAATATTTTGTTTTTACTTTATATGTTATTATTCGTCTACGAGTGCACAGAATGAAGGGCATTAGCTTGTTAGCCTGACCGCTTGCTAGCAATCCCCACCACCCAGCCAAGCTGGGCACTGGTGAAATCCTTGGAAAGAAATCCCTGCTGGTATGACAGAGTGATTAACAACTTCATCAAGAAGACCAGGAGGGTAGAATTAATTTATAAGGTGAGAAAGAGAATAGATATGTTTTCTTGGGATTTAGAAATAATGTTAATTATGTAACTTACTGGTGAAATAAACATTACTATTGCGTGTTTGTAAGGTATGTACAATAAAATACTTTAACACTAACTATGAGGAGACTGAGGGAGAAGCAGGAGAGAAAAGATACATCAGAATGGGAGGCAGCAACAGCATGAAGTGTGGTTTGTTTCACCAAAAATATTGACCAGGAGCCGCCAATGATATATATATATATTCACACACACTCTGTCTGCTTGATGGTGTTGTTTGGTAGAGAGTGAAATGTTTGAATAATGAAATTTATTTTGGTACAAGTTTGGGAATTAAAACATAAGGTATCAGCTGCCATCTATGAGGCATTAAATATTTCAAAATACTGCTTACCAGTCCCTCCTAGTGGCCATGAGTAGTCCTGCATTCACACCCTTCCAGCCAGTGACCCATAGAGAATCCATATCTTACCTTACTTATCTTACCTTGGGGGCCCATGTGTGACATTTGTTGGGATTATGTATCAAATAACATATTTTCAACCTCTCTATATCCCTTGCAATTAAATACTTTTTATTTTTTTACTGTGGCTTTAAGACATATCGCTCAACTGACTGGCCACCCTTTATTGTGACTTCAAAATGCAGTCAAGAGCTGAAACACCCCTTATAACTTCAGTGTAAGTGGGTAGGGCTAAGCTGCTGTAGACTGTATGGGTGGACATAGGAAAATCAGAACTTATGGACTGTATGGTCTTAGGACTGAATGTTTTTTTAAACTGATATTTATGTACCCTTTTTTATACAAAGTGAGAAATAGAAGGCAACTGGCTATGTAATTAGTCGAAAATATTGTACAGTTAAAATAGTGTTGTCCTAAATAAAGGCTCCAGCAATGTATAAACATTTGTGTGTGTGTGTGTGTGTTTAATACATTTTAATTAAATTTTATTTCTATAGCACTTTTTACAACCAATGTTGTCACAAAGCAGCTTTAAAGAGTCCAGGTGCAAGCCCCTAGGGTGCCAACGGTGACAGAGGTGGGGAAAAACTCCCTAAAAAGAAGAAACCTTAGGAGGAACCAAGACTCAAGTAGGGGAACCCAACCTCTTCTGGTTGACTCTTGGAAAGAGAGTCTCTATAGAGACTAACAATAGAAGGCTTTCGTGTACAACTTAATAACTGTGGACAAGATTGGCCATCTATGGCTAACAGAGTAGGAACTGTTAAGAGTCAGTAGAGGTAGTTTTTGTTGGGGTCTATGTGAGGAGGAACTGTTAAGAGTCAGTAGAGGTAGTTTGTGTTGGAGTGTGTGTGTGTGTGTGTGTGTGTGTGTGTGTGTGTATGTGCCCACGCCCTTGCCACATTACAGGGTAGGTGCTGGTAGAGAAGGGCAGGGCAGGTCTTTGCAGTTGCAGTTGTTCAGATTCACCTCTTACTGAAAACGCCATCAGTAATGAGGTTAATAAAGAGATCCTTCTGGAAGAGGCCTGATCACTGTATCTGATTTTTACTACCTGAAAATTAAAATCTCCACAACAGTGACTTTAACAGACTGGAAACCTACCAGTCGGTTCCTGTCAGCTTTTCAGCTTTGCTTCAGGCCGGCCTCAGTTTAGTGCAGTCCTGCGTCCTCCGAGTACCAACCAGCAACAGGAAAGGAGGATGATTTTGGTTGCCACACTTCAAAAAAAGTGAAATATCTCACTCATCTTTGACTCATCCACTTCCTGTGGAAAAAAAGGCGTGGAAGGTGTTTTTTTTTTTTTATTAGATTCGCCCAAAATGGTTTAAGTGATGAAAGCCACAGGATGCTCTTTCATTTCACAGGGCTTCAAAGCTTTTTCAGTGGGGGCAAAACAACACTACATGTTCTTTGTAACCATACCACAGAGAAATCACTTTTGGTTTCATTTAGGACCTAGTGACAGATGATTTTTAAAGAACCATTTTTGTAAAATGTGTATGTTATCATAAAAAATATAAATAAAGGTGCCATTTTTTGGAAGATGCAATAATAGCTCTCAGAAGAACATTTTTTGTAAATGTAATGGTAATGTAAAGGTTCTTTACCAAGGGTTCTTCCAAGAAGCTTTACATTATTTGAAGGTTCTTTACTCTTACATATTTCAGTTACAAAGATCCCTCCATTAAAAGGTTCTTTAGGAAACCAAAATGGTTCATCAAGGCACAAAGAATTTTTTTTTTTTTTTTTTACATTTTTAAGTGTAAAAGCTCCACTCAAAAGGTTTCACTTGACCCAGTGTCCAATCCAAGAAGGTATACAATATGTAATGACCATTTAAACTTTAAAATGGTTCTTCTTGCTTGTGCACTTTATTTTTTTAAAGAATACCCTACTCTGAAAGGTACCCTAGGAAAACAAATGAAGCATCTCTCCAAAGAACTATGTTAGTTAGGAGAGTGCAGCAGTCCTCCAAAGGCGTATGGCTGGGGTTTTTTTTCAGGAGAATGTCTGTTTTCTGGTTCAGCAAGCAGCATTGCTGTGTGTAGAAAGATGCTGATGGTGGATTTCTTTAGAGAGTTCTTCTGCTGCGTTGTAAATCTTATAACATGAAACACAAGTGTTTCCGTTCTGCCTGCCCTCATGTGTGTCTTTTGCTCGAACACCCCCCAACGCATTCATTTCACAATTCAAGCTCTCCCAGACCGTCACTGACAGAAACATAGTGTGGTTTTACCAACTGAGAGGGCAGTGCCGTTAAATGTCACTCTCACACTAGACTCTTGTGCCATTTCCTATTCACGCTGTGCCATTGATGCTAAGTTTCACTCTTCCCTAGCACCTCTGCTGCCTATGTTGGACCTCTGTGACCTTATGTGATGTACTATAATAACCCAGAGATGGTCGGCCCTGTATGATCACCATGCAAGTAGGATAATGAATGAACAATGATAGTTTTACAGTTGGTCTTCCCCTTTTTAGTTTCATAGTTTCATTGCCAAAAAACAACTTAATTGCAATGGGTTCAGAAATCTAGTATTATATAGTAGCAGGTACAGTATATAAGTAACAGATCAGAGAAAGGCTGCATCAGTTCTTCTTGATCAGTGCATTAATCCTACATAAGTAGATTTACATATGCAGTGATTTATGTGTGGATTTAGTCTCAGGGGAATGGGTAACAAACCATTCTGGAAACTGGCCTGCTGGAAACTTTATCATTTCAAAGAGGAAAATTCACTCACCCTATACACTGAAATTAATTTGGGGGAACTTGGGGGACTACTCAGCTTCCCTTCTAGAATCATCAATAGGAACAGTGTGTTAATACTGATACTTTTACATTAGGTAATAGTATTTGTGCACTGTAAGATGAGGTGAGACTCATAGTTCACATGTAATGACCAGCTCAATTCAAACCAGGGTTCATGAGCTGGTGGTCTATCCATTTCTGTAAACATTATATATATAGTCCCAAACATTACAAGCCAATAAATAAATAACACATGTCAGAAGGCTGTGGGTTCAAATCCCAGGACTGCTAGTGGCACCATTGAAGTATCCTTGAGTAAGGCACTGTCCCCACACACTGTTCCCCGGGCACTGTGTTCCCGGCTGCCTGCTGCTGGTGAATGGGTTAAATACAGAGAAAGAATTGCGTGCAGTTCACACTGTGTGCTGTAGAGTGTTCACATATGACCAGCGGTCCCCAACCTTGTTTTCACCACGGACCAGTTTCATGTAGAACAATATTTTCACAGACCGGTACAGATCCAACTAGAAACAAGGTGCGTATAAAGCCGAGCATTTGTTTCTTTACTCATTTTTCCTAGCTTGTGAGCTCAATTTTTGATGTAATCCTGAACCTTGCGACTAGCTGAAACATACACTACGACACCAAACCCCTTCATTTTGCCTCTTAAAATGACCAGGAAATGTCCAGGAAGGAACATAAGGGAAAAAGTGCACAGACTAAGGGGTAAAACTACTGAATTTTCATCTTACTTTTTAAACTTTGCCCCTTAAATAATAGAACCTCCTGAACCAATGCCTTCAGGAGTTTCGCACTAATGCCTTAAATCCACTTTTAAAGGGATCAGTTCACAAATGAATGGCCACTTAATTCAAATGAAGGTATTTGGTGTAAATTTAGTTAGGGTTAAGCACATTTTAAGTACATTGTGTTTCGTAGTGATAGGGGTATATATAGCAACAAGGACAACTGAAACACCTGGGCAGGGGAGGAGACACGGATAAGAAAGGGGGGAACAGGATAACAAGGGGGCGGGGCTAAGGCGGGGACTGAAAACCTGGCTCACAGATACATGACAGGGTAAACAAACAACATAGTCAGGAAAAAAGATCACATTTGTCAGGTAAAGTACAGTGGAGCAGGTTAATCTTGCATAAGCTTCAAAGAAGCAGTCAGATGAATGCTAACAGAAATTGTGCTACGTGTGAGATATTGAATTAAAATTCAAATTAGCAACATTATTATGAAATGAATCAATAAATAAAAAAAAAAATCAAGTGAAGAAACATTCCAGCCATTTTATCCAAATACTGGAACTGTGCTTTTTCCATGGGGTTCTTGATTTCTAATGTAGGTTAATGGAACCAGATTTCATGTAAAGTCACTTTGGACCATCACTATTGGTCTGTTCATGAAAATGTTTTGACTCCTTGTAAATGACTGCTTATATTTTTGAATACTGGTTCAGTAGCAGGGGTTCCAGTGCTAGTCCCTGCTCAAGATGGACTTCATGTAATGACACATGCAGTATTGGTCTCGGTACCAAACACTTGCATCTGAAGTTAATGTCAGTTTAGCACATTCCACAGACCACAAACCACAGAGCCCCCTCAGAGGTCTTGTAGAGCCTTGGTGGGTCGGGGCCAAGAACCAGCAGCATATTACTTTGACTCATCGGTGTAAAATGACTATCTACTGTATTCATTTATTTGTGTTTATTCCAAGCGTGTTGAATAAAAAGAAGAAATGTTCTTACAGTGTGGACAGTGTAGCCTGGACAGATAGCTTTGACTGGGTAGTTAGACCAAGTAATCTTACCCTAAAATCATGGTTTTCTAAAGTTTTAGTTGTTGAACAAGTTCAGTGCTCTTGTCATGCAATATGTCCAGAACATTTTGCAAGACTGAACTGTTAGGGAACAAGCCAGATCAAGATCTAAGCTCAAAAATAGTGCAAATGGTGCAAGCGCTTTGGCAAGTTTTGTCGGCCCCTCCCCTGTCAGTGAACCCACCATAGATATATATAGAACTATAGTGCAATGTTTGACCATTGCAGCCACAGAGGACATGCAAGCGAGCAGTATGACCACACAGATTCTCTTGCAATTTGAAAGCGGAACACTCAAGATTTAAGAGACAAATCTCTTTTGCCCTGCAGTGTGAACAAACCCTTATATTTTCTAACAAACTGTGTTCTTATACTTTTTAACAATGTGAATGTCAAAGTCATTTCAACTATACAGGGAGATGAGACGGCCTGACTCCAGACTTTACACAGTACAAAAAGACTTTTAGAATACACATATCTAGATCAACTATAAATGTAAACTTGCACAATTGCACAATTTGGTACAAGCTAGAATTAAAACTTTTGCAATGTGGTATAAGCAAAGAGGTAAAAATGTGCAATTTGGTACAAGCTAGAATGTAATTGTGTTCAAAAGTTCAAAATAAATACACAGTCAATCTATGCTAATCCTGAAGCTCTGAGACAGTATCCATACATTCATTCATTAATGCATGGAATGTAATTTTACATCTCAGATCTATTGCAGTTTACAGCATGTTGACTCCTGGATTCTGATTCTCAGTGAGGCTCCTTGAAAGCTGAAGTTGTTTCGAGAGTGGGAGGAAGGCGGGGCGCAGCAGAACACCATTCAAAACGCACACACACACACACACACAAATATGTATACACTGTTCATGACAATAGAGGAGTACAGATAGTACATCACTCAGCTTCATCTCCAGAGTATTGTCCTGAGCACTGACAAGTAGGTGAGTCCATTTGGTGGAAACATGCCAGACTGTTGTGTAGAAAACTGCTGTGTCTATTCTGCTTATAAATGCTGTGAAGTGATACTTAGTGATACATATTTATTCATGGAATGCACTGAAGTCCTAATCAGAAACTTCAGGAAGAAAAAGTGCAGTAAAATCATATCATGTCTTAGAATGTTTTCTGCAATCCTTTACCACACTGTCAACCGCTATTACATTAGTAAACACTTCTCTTGACTCATAAGGGTGTTAAAATTATTGTTGTTATCATTTTGGCATCGATAAATGTGATGTTCATTTTAGTTTTACATGATTTTATTGGAGGCACTAGATGAAAAACTCTCCAGGTCTTCGACAGTCGTCTCTGAATTACGTTTAGATCATCACAACACCGCGTTCACAGATTGAGCTGAATCACCAGCTGTTTTTGAAGAATGTCTTTCAGCATTTAAGTTTGTCATTCGAAGCAAACCATGCGTTCTGCGGCTGTCAGAACAAAACTTTGTCTCTCTGAAAAGAAGCTTTAAAGGAGGAGGACATGTTCTTGATTTCTAATGTAAGATAATGGAACCAGATTTCATCTGAAGTCACTTTGGACCATCACTGTTGGTCTGTTCATAAGGAATGTTCGACACCTTGTAAATAAAAACAAATTGAGAGACGCTGTAAATGGCATCTTCTTTCAAATCAGGTAAAAAGTGATGTCTGCTATTATAAATAATGGGAGTGGGATAGTTATGGTAGAACTAAGCATGATAAGGAAGGGCACTGGAAGAAAGTAAAGGAGGCATAAAATATTGAAAATGCAAAAATAGCTGAAGCAGGAGAAGCTAAAAGGAGAAGTAAAAAGAGCAGAAATGTTAACTCTAAAAATAGAAATGACAGCTGTGACATTCATGGTAAATACATTATGAAACAAAATGAGGATGTTTTGAGCACATGTGTGCTTTCTGTATCATCTTTTTCTTTTTCAGGTGCTTTGTTAACTGTCAGTCTCGTGTAACATCAGTTAGAACAGAACTACAGTCTAAATACTTTTTGCCATTTTAAATGTTGTTTATTCATCAATTTATGGAGCATGTTATCATTTTCCTATCTGTTCTTATTTTCAGTTTCAAATCCTTTACCTGGTTGCAAATCAGGTCTTTCTTCATACATGGCACAAAAGCAGAAGAACAAACTCAAGGCCTGTTGGACTCAGCTGAAGAAGATCAAGGCCCAGTTGTGGATAAACAGGTTCCACATTTCCCTTCTTTTCTCCTTCATGAGGTCAATGCGACATCAAGCATCTGCTCTGGTGTTCCTCAGCTTCATCACTCTGATGCTACATCTGCTGCTCCTCAGGGATTTAGGAACCAACCAGGACCATCTTTGCCCCCAAAACCTGACCGTCCTGCTGTGGCACTGGCCTTTTGGCGTCTCCTACAGTCTGGAGGGAAATGTTTGCTGGAGCAAGTTTGGCATCCCTGGTTGCTTCCTTGAGGACAATCGGACTCTGTTCTCAGAGGCTGATGTTGTGATTTTCCACCACCATGAGCTCTGGACGGGCCGCTCCAAGCTGCCGCTGGATCTGCCGCGACCACCGAGGCAAAAGTGGCTCTGGTTGTCGCTGGAACCTCCGAATAAGAACCATAACCTGAGCGATTACAATGGCTTGTTCAACTGGACTATGAACTACCGCCGTGACGCGGACATCTTCATGCCTTATGGAAAGCTGGTCCCAAGGAAGAGCAACGATACATATCTCATACCGCAAAAACAAAGCTGTCTAGTGGCCTGGGTGGTCAGTCAGTACAAAGACCATCACAAAAGATCAATGGTGTACCAGGAACTGAAGAACTACATTCCAGCAGAGCTAATTAAGGTGTATGGTCATTGGAACAAAAGGCCACTTTCTGACAAAGCTCTACTCACCACTATTTCTCAATGCTACTTCTACCTGGCCTTTGAAAACTCAGTGTACAGAGACTACATCACGGAGAAACTGTGGCGCAACTCACTGCTAGCAGGGAGCGTCCCAGTGGTGCTTGGACCCCCTAAAGCCAACTACGAGTTGATGGTGCCTCCTGAGGCGTTCATCCATGTGGACGACTTCACGAGCGTCGAGGAGCTGGCCGCCTTTCTGAAGCGGGTGGCCTCTGATAGACAGAGTTACGAATCCTACTTCAAATGGCACAACACTCACGAAGTGAAACTTTACACAGACTGGAGGGAGAGAGTGTGCACAGTCTGCTCTCATTATCACAAACTGCCCCGAAACAAAGTCTACCAGGACCTGCATAGCTGGGGCAACCAGTAGAGACGTTTGACAGACACAAGAAAAACAGAACAGATATTTTAGTGTTACATTTACAGTATTTGTTTTCGCAAAACAACACGCATGGTCTGTCCATGTTCGTCCTTTCTCTGCAACAAGCTTTATGAGACGCTGATGAAGAATTCTGTTTGGCCAGATGAATATCACACCACAGTTAGACCAGACCTTGCAGTGTGGTTGGCAGAGAGGCTTCCTGTGAGAGCTGATATGTTAAAATCAAAACTTAAAAATTAAAATTATAAAATTGCAGAAAATTTGATTTCTGAGAGCTAATATCTGATGATCTAAACTGTGGTCAAATTGCAAAAATACACTCAGTGTACATTGTGGTGCCAATATCCATCGTATCTTCACTTTCTAATGCTGAGGTTTTGCTGAGCTACCAAACCAGGCTTATGTTGTTGCAGATAATTGGAACTAGGAAGGTTGGAAACAACCACAGACATTCAAATGTACCCCAGTTACCCCAATTAGGTATCTAAATTGGTTTTACAGGCACTCTTCATTCACTTTCCAATGGCAAAAGAGTGCATTTATGCCTGCAATTATGTTCCCTATCTAAAACTACGGAAGCACTGACAGAACTTCTACACAGTAAACTGTACTGAAAAAACACACTAAGATTGTTCAACACAACTCATTTTTGTAAATTAACATATTATGTATTTTAGTATTTCACAGTTTTACAACATACACTGAAAGGTGCTATTTTTCAGTTGTGGCAGCTGGAATGTGACTAAACAGAAGACCATCCAATCCTCTTGGCAGTCGTCACTTTACAATCCATTGCGTCTGTGAAGGCTCAATAAATGTTGGGTTGAAATGACTTTTTTTATCGTTTCTTTACTACATTCAATGCTCATTTTTACCAACATTCTGTGAGGCCTGCACAAACTAGTAAAGGCTGCTACAGATAGAAATACAGGTAGAAATTGGTCAAAAAGATGCTCTGCAAGAAAGAGCAAAAGAAACCACCAGCACCAGCACCAATATCACAAGACCTCATTTCCAGTGCATCAGAGTTTATTGCATTGTGCCTATTGGTCGACTGCACACACATTTGCCTAGATGTGACTGGAACGCCCTTCCGGACTTCTCAGAATTAACGCGCTCCTGTTGCAGCTTTGTCTTAAGGCCGACGAAACTCCCGTTCCACCATTTTTTTTAGTCCGTTGATCATTGGTTCCTATGAGCTGATCAAGTTCTGGATCTTTCGTGACATTTGAGGCCTTCACTATTCGCGTGCCAAACCTTGTTTGAGATGACTGTTGCTGAAACTGAGAACAAGGCCTGCCTTCGCCCATTTGAGTCAGAACTGATGCCCACACAAGGCTGCAGTGTGTGTGTGTGAACACATATTAGTTAAAACTGAACAACTGTTGCATCCTAGGTTCTCTGTGTGGTTCTCCATTCTGTGAGAATTTACATTTACATTTACACTTAAATTTAGCAGACACTCTTTCCCAGAACGAGGTACATCAGCGCTCAATTCATTACCAGGTTAAGTAGCTTTAACAGAGCGGAGAATGCAGGCCTCTGACCTTCATCTTCTCACCTTTGCCTTGGGTAACCAACAGTGGTTTGGTGTGATGCCACTGCAGGCATCCTGTTTTGTAAGTCTGCATTTGTTCTGCCTGCAGGCTGGACTCTGTAAAAGTTCCCAATGTGCAATTATACTAAAAGTTCATTACTGATTTCTGCTTGGAATTCGTCCTAGGATTGTAGAAAGGCCACAAAACTCGCTCAAAACACAATAAAACAATTACACAGAAACTCCAACACAGTTTTATCACAACCCAGCAGC
>JBBPCY010045923.1:0-13246 GCA_037974405.1 Brachyalestes nurse
ATTCAGCCTACAGCACTGTTACCCCACCCATTCAGCCTACAGCACTGTAGCCCCACCCATTCAGCCTACAGCACTGTTACCCCACCCATTCAGCCTACAGCACTGTAGCCCCACCCATTCAGCCTACAGCACTGTTACCCCACCCATTCAGCCTACAGCACTGTAGCCCCACCCATTCAGCCTACAGCACTGTAGCCCCACCCATTCAGCCTACAGCACTGTTACCCCACCCATTCAGCCTAAACTTTGTAGCCCCACCCATTCAGCCTACATATATATATATAAAGTGACGTCGGTCCCAGGGCATTGTCAAGCAAGTGCCCCTTGTTTAACCTCTGTAGAGGATGCAAAACAACAGCGATCCATCACATGAGCATCTCTGCAAGCCCGACTCGGCACCACAGACAGCCCAGGTGTGGTTTGGAGGCCCCATGCCCTTATTGGTAAGCAGGGACTGGCCGGGGTTTACCCTCTAGCGCACCCCTCCAAGGCGGCTCTCCTCGTCAAAACCTGAGAGGCAGGGCTGTCCCCTTTTCAGAGCATAATCAAGTTTGTCCAAGAGATGCAAGCACATACAGCACATAACCCCGAGCACATGCAGGAAGCCCAGCAGGAGCAGGGGATCGGTTGCTCCTCTTAGTGCACCAGCTCCAACTGCCAGCTCCAACTGCCTGGCACGATGGCAAGGTCCCTACGATCTGGTCGAATGGGTCAGTCCTGTAAATTACTACCTGCGACAGCCTGGTAAGAGATCAGATACAAAAACATATTGTATAAACCTGCTGAAGCGATGTATGGAGCCTTTGCCTGTCCTATTAACGTCCCCTGTTCAGACAGTAGGTGCCTCGGAACATGTTCGTGTAATTCTGGGAGAGGACCTGCTGACCACCTGGTCCCAGCGGCACGCCGAGGAGGACCAAGGGTGGATGACTTATTTGAACGACTAGGTGGACCCTGATTTATGCCCACCCTGGACCTCACCAAAGGATATTGGCAGGTGGCCCTAACGCCTGTAGCTGGCGGTGGTGGGGTGGTCTGATCTGCACAGGCACATTCCTGTGTATAGAGCAGTGTATTGTGAGGGACAGTGACAGACAGAGTGCTTCCTGCTGGCAGAGACTATCACTGTATTCCACTGGAAGAGTTTTGTCTCCAAATGGAGAAAATACAGAGGATCTTTTATCTGCTTTTATCTGGAGTAACTGACTGGCTTCACTGAGGCCTTTATTCTAACAGGAGCTCAGCGGAAGGGTTGGGGGGGTGGAACTAAACTGTGTGCTCTTATATATATATTCATATGCATAAATATATGTATACAAAAATGTATAGTACGTTTTATATACACACACACATACTATATACGTATATACACATATATGTATATGAACATATAAAAACACTTACATGTTTATTAGTATATTTATTTATTAGTACATATTATTAGTATATATGTGTAGTCTGTATATGTGTGTGAGTGTAATTATGCAGTACTGTCAGAATTCTCTCCATGGAAAGGAACAAAACCAGGCCTGTTTTGGACACTGGGCCAGTCAGCAGGGTTCAGACGGGTCAGGGGTTGATGAACAGATAGAGAGGAGAGAAAGACAGAGAGTGTGTGTGTGTTTGTGTGTGTGTGTGTGTGTGTGTGTGTGAGTAAAGCACAGTGTTCTCAGTGTCTCCGGCTGGTGCTCCAGCCTGTTTCGAGTTGAACAGCTGTTTCTGAGCTTCACACCATCTGTGGAGGAAGCAGACTCATTTCAGCACAGAACACTGACAATACGCTCCTACACACACACGCACACACACACACACTATCTACACATACACACACACACTATCTACACATACACACACACACTATCTACACATACACACACATGCAGACACGCACACAGCACACTCACAATATGCTGCTACATCTGACACACACACTGTCTACACACACACACACACACACACAAACATGCACACAGCACACTCACAATATGCTGCTACATCTGACACACACACACACACACACACTATCTAAACATACACACACACAATATCTACACATACACACACACACTATCTACACATGCAGACACACACTCAGCACACTCACTATATGCTGCTACAGCTGACACACACTGTCTACACACATACACACACACGCACACACACACTCACACTCACATATGAGTGTAATGCATGAGCCCGAATATGAGTCTAAATCTAAATTGGAAAGTTAATCTTTTATAAAGTTGAATGTGATTCCTAATCCCATTTAAACCCTAATATGAATGCAGTAAGATCATCACATAAACTTGCAGATGAAAATGAAGTGTATATGTAATGGAACTGATATGGATGTGGGACTTTGCGTTGATGGAGAGGTTTAACTGGTCTGTGAGAACTTTGCTTTGTGGTGGTGAAGGTTCCAGGCAATGATTTCAGAACCTTATTCTGTGGTGATGAAGGTCCCAGGCAGTGATTTGAGAACTTTATTCTGTGTTAATGAAGGTTCCGGGCGGTGGTTTGAGAACATTGCTGTGGTGGTGAAGGTTCCGGACGGTGATTTGCGAACATTGCTCTGTGGTGGTGAAGGTTCTGAGCGGTGATTTGAGAACTTTGCTCTGTGGTAGTGAAGGTTCTGGGCGGTGATTTGAGAAGTTTGCTCTGTGGTGGTTAAGGTTCCGCGCATTGATTTGAGAACTTCGCTGTGGCGGTCAAGGATCTGGGCGGTGGTTTGAGAACATTGCTGTGGCGGTAAAGGTTCCCGGCAGTGATTTGAGAACATTGCTCTGTGGCGGTAAAGGTTCCGGATGGTGATTTGAGAACATTGCTCTGTGGTGGTGAAGGTTCCGGACGGTGATTTGAGAACATTGCTCTGTGGTAGTGAAGGTTCTGGGCAGTGATTTGAGAACATTGCTGTGGTGGTGAAGGTTCCGGATGGTGATTTAAGAACTTTCCTGTGGTGGTGAAGGTTCCGGGCAGTGATCTTGGGGATCTTTTCTCTCTGCTAGCTGAGAAAGATCGACTTGATTATGAACAGTTTGAGTGTGTTGTTGAAAAATATAAAGCCTGTTTTATCTGTTTTTGTATCTGTAAACAACAAAAAGAGCTTTTATAAACTTCTGTAGTAAAAATCTCTTCTCCTCACACACACAGATGTTCTGGAGTGAAAGTGTGGAATCTGTCAGTTATTGAGCTGCAGGGAAGCTTCTCCTTCAGTGGAGCTCCGAGCCAGAAATAATTCAGATAAAACTCGGCGCGCTTCTGTCGTCGCTGGCTATAAAGAGACTCCAGCCTTGCAGCAGCGTCTCCAGTTTTACACCCCATTCTCCGTAATGTCCTCACACTCTGCCTCCAGACTACAGGCCTGCGGTGTGTGTGTGTGTGTGTGTGTGTGTGTGTGTGTGTGTGTGGCTGCAGCTCTATTCTGTCTCCTTTGTAACCGGTGTCTGTTCTAATGCAGCTACAGGTCTGAGCTCCACAAAGCCTGGATAGATGTGTTTACAGGAGAGGATGCAGCATGAAATGTGGCACAATATGGTTCATGACAATATCTGCTCCTATTCATTCGGCCATCCTTTCATTTACTGACACACTGATCCTAAACAGGATGGAGGAGGTTCTCGCCTCTGAGAAAAAAAAAATCATTTTACTCTAAAAGCACTTGCTGACTATGACTCTATGAAGATGAAAGTCTAGTTGGCATCCAGTTCAGTAAATTAAACCCGTGTTTATTTCACCGACTTTACCGAGGAATAAAGAAAGAACATCACCGATTCTGCTGAGGGACCTACAAATTGGTGGAAACACCTTAGAGTCTTGGTTACTCTCTGTGGTTCTGTGAAAATCCCTTGTTTGTTTGCTGTAACTGACCTCTTCTCCTCTCGATTAACCTACGTGTTGAACGTCAGCGCCCGTCCGAGCTCTTTTGTGGAGAAATGATGTTTAGATGGGTCCCTGCCATGTCTCCAGGCCGAAGGTGGATTTAGTTCTTTTGTCTGACTGACAGTTTGGCTGGAGTCTCTAAAAGACGTTCAGCACATAAATCAGACTCTGGCTCTCTGCCACAGAGTCGAATAACAGCAGGGCTCTGAGAGAGGAGCATAAATAAATATCCCCACTCTGGAGGAGATGGGTTTGTGGAGAAGAAGATGCCGAAGATCTTCATAATGCATCAAACCTGAAGGCTTATAATTTATTTGATCAGCTTTAATAATATTCAGTTACGTACATAAACTCTCAGTTTGACCAAAGTCAAGTTAATGGGCTATTCATAAATGTAAAAATGATCTCTAGGAGAGAAGAGTAAACTCCTGGGTTTGAATATAGTTTCTGTTATGCTGTTGGTCATGTAGATCCCAAACATCTTGAAGGTTCCCAAGATTGTAAATATCATGACGATCCTGAAGGTGCTGAAATGTTTACACATCCAGAAGACTGCATATACCTCAAATCTTCCAGAGATCCTGAATACACTGAAGATCCTAAATTCCTAAAATTCAAGATTCTAAAGATTGGGAAGATCCTAAGATCCATTCATAAATGTAAAAAATGGTCTCTTGGAGAGAAGAGTAAACTCGTGATATTGAACATGGTTCCAGACTTTCTGGATCTTTGTAGAGTTTGATAATGTCTAAAGATGCAGATGGTCATGTAGATCTTAAAAAAATCTTAAAAATCTTCCCAAGGTTGTAAAGATACTGAGGATCCTTGAAGATAAAAATGCTGAAAATTGTTAAGATCATACAAATCCTAAAGATGCCGAAGACACAAAAGATCCCAAAGATCCAAAACATCCCAATGATGCTGGAAAGTCTGAACATACATAAAGGTCTGTAAAATCCAACAGCTTCTGGACATAAAGGCCCTATTGTTGTAAATATCCTGAAGATTCTGGTGATTTGAATGGTTCTAAAGGTCTAAACGTCTGGAAGCTCCTTGCATTTGAGTCTCTGGGGTTCAGGGACCACCAGAACATTCTACACATCAGTGCAAACCACATGAAGGTCCTTCACTCCACAGCTGTGTGTTCTGGTATCAGATGGGCGGGTTCTGCTTGCGTAAAGACACTTATCCACAGGTCTACAGGAACCGTTCTGTATCAGGTTTCGATGTTCCAGTGGATCTCAGTCTGGTAACGGAGTTTCTGACTCTCCCACAGTTTATGGCTGGTCGTCCCAAAACTGTGTGAGGAAAACTGAACCCAGATAACTTGGTTACCCAGTGATGTCCTGGATCTCCTTCACGTTTCTCACGGAGTTAAAGATAAATTTGTCGCAGAAAACTCTCACTGAAATTTGTCTTCAGCCCAAATAGAGAGTCGTGCTTCAACTTCGTCCACTTCTCAGTTGTTCTCTTTCCATGTCGTTATGACATTTCAACCAATCAGAAAGCAGTGATGCAGTCGGCTCGGCTCGGCTCGGCTCGGCTCGGCTGCGGCCCGCTTTCAGCTCTGCTCCAGAACCATGTGGTGATTACCCAACCTGCTTGTGATGCTGGAGAGGAGACTGTAACTGAGGCTTGTGTGGAAGTGGAGGAAAGAATATGAATCAGAGAGACAGAGAGAGACAGAGAAAAAGAGATAAAAAGAGAGAGAGGCAGAAAGACTGAAAGAGAGAAAGAGAGAGACAGAGAGATGGAGATAGAGAGAGAGGGGCAGGGAGAGAGAGAGAGACAGACAGAGAGAAAAAGAAAGAGAGCAAGAGAGACAGACAGAGAGAGAGACAGGGAGATGGAGAGAGAGAGAGATGGGCAGAGACCGAGAGAGAGAGAGAGACACACACACACAGAGATGGAGATAGAGAGAGAGCAAGAGAGAGAGACAGAGAGAGAGACAGAGAGAGAGAGCCACACACAGAGATGGAGATAGAGAGAGAGACAGAGAGAGAGACAGAGAGAGAGACAGAGAGAGAGAGAGCCACACACAGAGATGGAGATAGAGAGAGGGGGGCAGAGAGACAGAGAGAGAGAGAAAGAGAGTGAGACAGAAAGAGCGTGGGATGCTGTATCCATCAGGAGGATGTCAGGGTGAGCTCGTCTCTGATGACCCACGCAGTCGCAATTTGCATTTGATTAAACGAGTTTTACCGGCGTGGGATGAAGCGGGTCGGACTCAGCGGGACGAGGGTTTATTCCTCCAGTCTGATGGACTGAAGCACTCGTGAAAAAGTCTGCACTTCTGGAGCACCTCAAACAACTTCTCCTGACCAAAAGGAACCAGACTCAAACAATATAATCAATAATGTTGAATATTGTCTAATATACCTAATAATGTCATCAATTACAGGCTCCAGCTGGGAACAGCAGGGAACTGTCATGAAGAGCACATGAAGAACTGCAGCTGGAGGAATGTAGGCACCAGAATGAACATCCTCAAGTGAGGTCTAAACCAAGAAAGAACGTTTTGGTCCAGGAACTTGAATGCCCTGGAGATCATAAAGGATTCTCAAGATCCTGAAGATTCTGAATAAAGTAATCCTCATCTCTGGCTTGCGTGCCAAAGCCTCATTTAAGAGAGTCTGAAATTCAGTGGAGTGTGTGTGTGTGTGTGTGTGTGTGTGTGTGTGTGTGTACTGGTGCATGACAGGGCAGACAGTCTAGTTGGCACTGACTGACAGAGAGAGAGAGAGTGAGTGAAAGAGACAGAGACAGAGGAGAAAGAAAGAGAGAGAGTGAGAAACAGAAAGAGAGAGAGACAGAGAAGGAGAGCGAGAAAGAGAGAGAGAGTGAGAAACAGAAAGAGAGAGAGACAGAGAAGGAGAGCAAGAAAGAGAGAGAGAGTGAGAAACAGAAAGAGAAAGAAAGAGAGAGAGAAGACTGAGTGTAGATCAGATGATTGATCCAGCATGTTCTCACACCTGTTGGTTCATCATGTTTCTGTCTGTACCAATCGATCATGTCAGAGAAACTTCACACTCCAGAACATCTGATCTACATCTGAACTCACAATACTGCGCCGCAGGGAGCAGGATCTTCAGAGTCTTCAGGATATATAGGATCTTCCAGATCTTCAGAGTCTTCAGGATATATAGGATCTTCCAGATCTTTGGGATCTTCAGGATATATAGGATCTTCCAGATCTTCAGAGTCTTCAGGATATATAGGATCTTCCAGATCTTTGGTATCTTCAGGATATATAGGATCTTCCAGATCTTTGGGATCTTCTGAAAGTTCGGGACCGTCATGATCTTTACAATGTACAGGGTCTTTCAGATCTTTAAGTTCTTCAGAATAGTTCAGATCTTTTGGGATATTCAGAATATTTGGGATCTTCAGATTCTTTTGGATCTTCTGGAAATGTAGGATCTTCTAAACACACGTGTGCTGTTATCTGTAGGCTATTGTTAAACATGTCTATGTGCTTTTATGTGTTTGTGTTTGAATTGGTCAGGACTCTTTATGATCTCACAAGGATTTGATTTGACTTTGATTGTTTAGGAAACGCTCCAGAAAAAAAAAAATCCAGAAAAAACAGACTGAGGATGTCAATCACTGACCTGCGGTTCCCCACGTTCTCCTGAGACCAGTGTTCTGAGGTTGATCTCAGCATGGCTGGGATTTTTAATTGGCTTCTCCAGTCTCACAACAGTAGTTATGGTGGTGGGCGGAGTCTAGATACGTCTGTCATTCTGACTCTGTGAGTCCACAGTGGTTGAGGTTGTTAATCTGAACTCCTCCAGGTTTCTATTTCAGTTTGTTTGTTGATGTTCTGGCTCGGAATCAGCAGCAGGTTAACAAGATCTGATTAGACAGCAGCACTGAGTCACATTACAGCCCGAACCGCCGCTGCAGGCAGACAGATTACGCAGGAAACCCACTCAGACAGCTCACACTGCGTACACACATATGCTTCAGCATCCACTGACCGGAGCTGTTAGTATTTGTATTCTGCTCTGGCCGCCTGCCTTCATGTTCATCATCACAACTCTCCTGCTGCTCGGACCACATGTTGAGAACGTTTACAGCTTCAATTATTATTCTGCATATCAACTAAGCGCAAACACGCCGTAAGAGCTTTTAGAACTAAGGAGGAGGAGGAGGAGGAGAAAATGTTTCCTGTAAATAGCGGCCTCCTTGAATGAACAAAATTCATGATCAACAAAACAACCCACTAAACACACACAGCTCCTCCCCTGGACACGTAGCCTGGAAAGAGTCCGTTAAGCCCCATAGCTGTGGTATAGCACCGTTCTGACCTCGAGCCCAAAATATATTGTAGTTGCGGTACAGCACTGGTATGACTGCCCGCCCATGAAGCCCATATCCCCAGTGCTAAACTTCCAGTCTGAAAAGTCTTGCAACCACAGTTAAGCTACGGGCCAACTACCAGCCCAGGAAGTCTCAAAGTTGCAGTAAAGCACTGGTCTGACTTTCAGCCCGGACGGCCTCGTGGCCGTGGTACAGCACTGATCTCACTGCCAGTATAGAAAGCCTCGTAACTGTGTGGTAATAATAATTACAGTACAGTAATAAAACGTTAAAGCCTTCACTATCAGCTTTACTGTAAATCCAGAGAGGAGGAACAGTTGTATCTGCTTTACTGTCTGTGAACATTTACACTTAACTAACAAAGGAGCTTATCATTAACCTAGCAAGGCAATAGCATGTTAACTTCCCCAGTACAGCCTACAAAGCAGAGAGAGAGAGAGGGAGAGAGAGAGGAAGAGAAGGTGGACGGAATGAATGAAAAAGAAAGAAAAAAAAACAGTGTGATACTAATAGAGAGAGCAAGATAGACAAAGCGAGTAGAGAGGGAGAGAGAAATGGAGAGAAAGTGGGAGGGAGAGAAACAGAGAGAGAGAGACAAAGAGAGAGAAAGAGCGACACAGAGAGTAGAGAGAGAGAGAGAATGACAGAGAGAGCGACAAAGAGAGAGAGAGGAGAGGCAGAGAGAAGAGAGACACAGAGTGAGAGAGACAAAGAGAGCGACAGAGAGAGTGACAGAGAGAGTAGAGAGAGAGAGACAGAGAGAGAGAGTGAGAGAATGAGAGAGACAGAGAGAGAGAGAGACAGAGAGAGAGAGGGTTTTACACTGAGTCCCTATTAGCCAGTGGCCCAATGATATTTCTCACCATGGCAACAAAAACGGAGGGCTTTCATCACGGGCTGAGAAAAGCCTGAGCGCTTTTCGGCGTCCTGGCGAGAGCAGTAATCAGGGAGAAAATTGGACTCGGTAAGTTGGGCTGCAGACGAATGATTGGAGCTGCTCAGAGAGACACAGTGCTGATGAGACACAACGGTGTGATGAGCTTTAAAAATATAAATTGCACTGAAAACAATGCAGACTAATATGTTATGATGAGCCAGATCCTGACTGGAGGATTATAAACCCAGCGCATTACCTCACAGCGCTGATAACATCATGCAGAACCGGGTTCCCTTTGACTTTACAGTAGAAAACACTGTTAAAGTCCCAGATTAACCCCGCCCATTCAGCCCAAAGCCGTTCAGCCCCACCCATCCAGCCTGTAAGACTTTAGCCCCGCCCATTCACTCTGAGGTCGTAAGGACTGTTTAAGTCCATACTGCTTTTTCAGTGAGGCACAAGACAGTGCAGGCAACCAGAACAGAGAGGATTTCCATTAATCAGTCTAAAAGAAAGAAACAGCCTGTTTAATTGTAATAGGAAAATGCCGTAGAGATGTCATATGAGGACCCAAGCCAGGCTGTGATGCAGCTACAGAGAATGCTCTCTATGGTCCCTCTGTAGAACACGGTGAGGATTGGGGATGGTGCGCTCTCCTCTGTCTCTGCTGGAAGTCTCCGCTGGGCTTTTTTGCCGATGGACCTTGTGTTGAGGGTCCATGTGAGGTTCTCCCTGATGTGAACACCAAGAAACTTGGAGTGCTCTAGAGGATCTCCACTGAGGATCCGCCGATGCTCAGCGGGGAGTGATCACCTTGTGCCCTCTTGAAGTCAACAACCATCTCTTTTGTTTTGTCCACAGTCAGAGACAGGGGTGCACCTTCTCTCAGTTCGCTGCCTCATCATTCTTGCTGATCAAACCCACCACAGTTGTGTCATCAGTGAACTTGTTGTGTGGTTTGAGCTGTGTGTTGCTGCACAGTCGTGAGTCAGCAGCATGAACAGGGGCCCCCTGTGGTCGGCGTGGTCAGTGGTGCTGGATATCCTGACTGACTGAGGTCTCCCAGCAGTCTCAGCCTCCCAATCAGATGTTGAGGAATTATGGTGTTCGAGCTGAGATAAAGTCTAGGTGTGTGAAGGCCAGGTGAAGGTGGTGATCCATGATCTGCTGAACGTTGGGATCAAGGACTTGATTTTTAAATAGATGGGGACACAAAAGTCACAACTTTTCTCCAGCCATAGTGCAGCCGAAAACAACTTGTCATAGATTGACATCAAAGTACATGTAGATAGTACATATGGGGGGGGCACCTACAGGCTGGAACGTCGTCCACCTAACCACTAACGAAGAACCTTGATCACAGAACACAAAAATTCACCTGACTGGAACCTTGAAGTTCATTATACTTTTGGTTTACTTTTCCTAACCAGTGATCTAGAAATGTGTATTTCCTTCTAAACATAAAAATACTGTTAACTATATTCACATCATTAATACAAGTTTGGGGTATCGCGGTACATTCTAAGTATCGGTTTACCATGTAAAGCCAGTCTCTCACTGAATCAACACCAAACGTGATGTGTTCTGCATTTTCAGAATGGAACTTTTAGAATAAACTTGTTCTCCTTCTACATCCACTTAAATACTGCACTGAGCTCTGAGCTTCTTAAAGACAGAGCTTCAGCCAAGCAAGAAACAGCACAGCCAATCAGATAGTGATACTACGTTAGGAAGGCGGGACTCGCAGTAGAGAAACAGAACTGATAACTGTTTGTGTTGCAAACACCGACAGAAAACAGCGGTTTTATTCATTTTTAAACTTATCGCGAAGGGTAATTCAGTATCGCTGGACATTGGTAGAGACGTGTTCCTACTGTCACTATGCGGTACTATTGCCTTGTTTGGGGCGACACTTAAACTGCAGGGGGTGTGTGGGCGGGGGTGGGGGGGTGGGGGGGTGGGGGGGTGGGGCTCTAAGGGTCTTCATGCCCCTCATGACGATCCTCTCAAAGCTCTTCATGATGACGGAACCTGTGGTGTGAAATGAAGTGTTATGAAAAGAGCCTGGGCTACTCAGTCATTTCATTACAGACCCACCAACCCAATTTTCACTCCACACAGTCAATAAAATCCTCACTTTATTACAGCATGTGTTCAATAAGCGTGAAAATTAACATGTTCCGCGTGTGGAGACTCACACAGTTACACTGTAAAAAGCTGGAAACCGTTCCTTTGTAAAAAGCTGAATCCAGTGCTGCAGATCTCAACCCAATCTCAGGCTTAAATACAGCCTTCATCACATCTCCATCACATTCCCAAACCCACATGAATCACATCTCCAAATCAATATCACATCTCCAAACCCACATCACATCTACAAACCCACATCAATCACATCTAGTCTATAGTTCACTAGTGTTGTCCATGGTTCTTTAGGGTTCTCTGTGTATTTTTCTAAGGTTCTCAATATTTCTATATGATTCTCTAACTTTTTAGAGGTTTTCTACATTGCTCTATGCTTCGCAATATTTCTTTGTGGTTCCAGGATTATTTCTCTTTGGTTCTACAGTAATATATTGCTGTGCGTCTCTGTGCTCTGTGGTTCTCTGTGGTTCTCTATGCTCCTCTATATTCCCTGTATTTCTCTGTCTGGCTGTGACTGCTGTCCTGCTGTTCTTCATTATTAATGTAAGACTTGTTCGTCTCCGGTTCCCTCGGCACCCCCTGGGGTTCCTGTTTCCAGTGTCCAGACACTCAGAGAAGCACAAACACACTTTAACCTGCCGCACACCTGCCGTCTGCACACACTCCGCACACTCTCTCCGGATCTCCTGCCGCCCTTTCAGACACAGGGGTCACTCTTTTACTCACAGCAGGTGTTTCATAGTACTTTACGTTTACATTACAAGTTAAATGTAATTGTAATTATTGTTCCAGATAAATAATTAATAAACATTTACAGACTTCATCACAGTGAGTGACATGGAAGAAAACCTTCACTGGATCTGTATTCTGCATGGATGGGTCCGAGTCTGCATTTCTGTTCGTTTGGACGTCCGATGTTCAATCAAACATAAGCGCGATGTTATGCAATGTTCCTACTGGGAGCTAAAACATTACTGTTATGTGCAATATCTTACCGTGTGAAATATCTGGTAGTACCAGTAACTATTAGTGTTAGTGTTAGTGTTATTAGTAATTAGTTTAACTGTAAGTTATTTATCTATAGTATTTATGTTCACAGTGTATTTCATACTGAGTATTTCTGCAGTTTTTATTGGGTTTATTTAGACTTTATATTTTATATCGAGTCTCTGTGTGTCTGTTCAGTCAAAACATAAACTGTTTCCTCCAGGATATATACATTTTTCTGATTCCGATTCTGATGCAGCTCATCATAAAACATCTCCTCTTCTTCTCTCACACACTAATGAGGTCTGGACTGATGTTCTCCAGTCATTTCAGTGAAGTCAGAAATAAGGAATTCAGGGCAAGAAGAGTCATTTCATGGTGTGTGTGTGTGTGTGTGTGTGTGTGTGTGTGTATGTGGGTATGTGTGTGTGTGTGTGTGTGTGTGTGTGTGTGTATGTGTGTATGGGAGGGGGGTGGAGGTTTCATGAGCACAGTGTTTGGTTTCTCTCTTTCTTCTCTCCATCACCGCTCTGCATTTTCTCCAGCTTTTATCTGCTCTGTTTCTCAGCGCTGGTTAACAATAGCATTAGAATCGCGCTGTAATTTAGCTCAGGCCACCGCGTTAATTAGAAAATGTTCTGGGATCGATACGTGCCGCAGAAATTAAAGTCCTTCAGAGAGCTGCAGTATAAGCAGAAGAGCTGCTTCACACAGGGTACAGAATAAAGAGTCCAAAAAGGGTTCTGTAGAGCCAGAAAGGGACCAGCTCCTGAAAGAACCACATCATACTTTCTACACCGGTTATGAGGCTGATGTCACTAACACTAGAAGTCAATCATCACCCAAATCTTTTACTGTAAACACAAACCTAGAACTTCTCTGGACCCTCAATGTTGATGTTATAAATGTGTCAGTTTTTTAAAATAAAGATTCTAATTTTCTAAATAATATTACTAAATAATACTACCTGTGACCCTAGTAGGGATTAAGTGGTCACAGAAAATAAATGACTGCAGTTATACTGAGCGATGGGGG
>JBBPCY010045999.1:0-13243 GCA_037974405.1 Brachyalestes nurse
GACAGTTTACTGTGAACTTGATTTTATGAGTAACGCAACGTTACTTGAATTGTAACGGTAATCTAATTACCAATTTTAAAATTAAAACGTGTTAGATTACTGCATTACTAAAAAAATAATCAAATTACAAAATTCTGTTAAAGCTGAATTCAATTCAATGTGTCCCCACCAATGTTGGGCAGTAACGCGTTACTAAGTAACGCGTTACTTAGTAAACATTTGTGGGGACACATTGAATTGAATTCAGCTTTAACAGAATGTGATTTTACTGTGTTGCACAGATCCCTTGTCATTCTTTATATGATGCTGTATGTGTTTGTGTTTTTCATATTTTGCCTTTGTCCAACATAGGGTCTGGATAAGGTCCATCCTCCTGTTCACCAGACTGCCACCCATCTCTATTCTATAATATATAGATTTATATATATTTATAACCATATTCTTTTTTACATCAGCTTAGATACCCTGTAGTTTATTTAGCACTAGCTCGTTTTGTAATACACTCATTATAAGACAATGTGGCTTGGTGAAGAGAATGAGGGCCAGGTTCTGTTTTCCTTCATGCTGCCTAACTATGTGCATAAATAAATAATTATACGTAATTCAAGCCTGCAGGTAGAAAACTGACCAACAAGCCAGCAGAAACACATTCGAGGTGAAGCTAAAGAAGAGACCCTGGCACGGTGAGTAAAAAGGGGTATTCTTTGTCACACTTCTGCAGGCTGTAAAGTCCACACGGCTGCTGATAAATGATAATAACTAGGTGACAGGTGGCTGGAAAGAGAGAGGTGGGTAGTCTCTATAACAATGTTAAGACGTGGTTGATGAGAAACGAATGCGAAAACCTTGGTCATCACAAATATATATATATATATATATATATATATATGTACACTGTATATATGTATGTATAAATGTATATAAATATATACAAACCTTACGCCAGTGAAATGTCTCCCCAGCAGAGTCCCTGAAGTCAAAGTCCTTTTTTTTCACTTTGTCTCAGGTGGACAAGCACACGCGCGTGTGCACACACACACACACACACACACCCACGCTTTCGAGCCCAATCCCAAGGTTACCTGATAAGCAGGCTAAAATTTGTACCTGGTAAGCGGGCTAAAACTTAATATCAAGTTCTTAGCATGTTTTTAGCTTTATAAGAGAGATTGTTTGCAAGTCTTTGAGTAACTGTAAATAAAGCAATTTTTTAAATCAGAAATAGTGCGAAGTGCAAATATTGCTCCACTATGCATGTAATAATAATAATAATAATAGTAATAATAATAATAATAATACTAGTAAAAATAACCATGTCTTAATGCAGTAAAACCTGAGAATACATTTCTTTTATTTCACTTTATTTCATTAAAAAGTTAACACAAGCTATGTCCATGTGTCAATACATAAAATAATGTTTTAATATTTAAAAGCTGACTGCCATGGATCTGGATAGAATCGGTGAGTTGTGAGTCTTCTATAGTTTTGGATATGCTGTGATTTATAACACTGATATGATAACTTGTCTTCTTTTATATGGTGGTATACACATATATTGCTGTGTCATGTGCTTCTGTCCTTTAGAGGGCCTAGACCAGGTCCGTCCTGCAGTTTACCGTGCCGCCCTGAAGCTTCGTTCTTTGCAGAAACTATGCCACAGTGAGTTCATATCAATGTAAATTGTCAGTTACATGTTGTCTCACTTTTGCTGAATATGGTATACAATAAAGATTGAATAAATAATTAAATATTTCCCTTTAGAAACTTTAGTTGCATTTAATAGATATTTTGTTTAATATTACACACATCAGTTAGTGACATCTGATGTGTGTAACACTGAGATAATATTGGCTTATCACACTGAGTGAACGTCATTGTTGGTAAGGAAGTCGTTTGTTGAGGTTGTATTTTATTGCTGCATTCCAGTTTGCATGCCACCCTGTTGGTTTATATAACACTCAGACAGTGCCACAGTATCATGGGTGTTTTTAGATATGTCACCCAATAGCAACGCATGCTTGTTGTAAACACATGCACATTTTGTATTATTACTGTCACTATTATTTTAGTTACTGAATGATTTCCTAATTCTTTTTGTGGAGTTAATGTCAAACAATAAAAAAAGTTTATATATTGATTTTTTCAGTGCATTTGATCTCTCTCCGAGACTTGCGCCCTGTTCTCCGTGCTGTGGGGGGACTGGGAGACCCTACAGTGAGCCTTTCCCAGGAAAACTTGAGGCAGAGTCTTGAGCAGCTCTTCCAGAGTGTCTTGCAGGAGCTACCAGACCAGGCTTTGTCTGAAGCTACTGAACAGACTGCCAGACTCCTCTTCAAACTGTATGACAGGTCAGAAGTGTCTACCATTCACATGTGGCTGATCCCCCCTTAACTCACATCCCACATCACAACCAACCATACTAGGGGCAGCTGGTGTCCTGGTGGTTAGGGAGTTGCCCCTGTGATCGGAAGGGTTGCCCCTGTGCTCGGACCTGGGTTTGAATCCCAGAACTACCAGTGGCAGATATTGTCCCCACACACTGCTCTCCGATCACGGCGTCTCTGGCCGCCCACTGCTTCACTTGGTGAATGGGTTAAATACAGAGGACAATTTTGTGCTGTTCACACTGTGTGCTGTGGTGTGTTTGCATGTGACAAATGGACATTTTACATTTTACATTGACACACCACATTGTACTTACTGACTTTTCACCCTAACACTGTTACCACATAAAATATGAATAAAATATACTTATATTAATAAAATATACATTAGTAAAATATGTGACATTAGTAAAATATTCTAACTCAGCACAATTATTAAAGGTAAGTATATCACAAGTCTACTGGTGTGATATGTTTTACTCGTGTGGAAATAATGTGTCCGTGGAAAGTGGTGGGACTATGATTGGTATGGGATATGTGCTGTTATTATTTCTATGGATTCTGTTATAAATTCACTACGGAGTGAATGTCCGTTGCTGTATCTTAGTTTTGTCTGATGCCTTTGAAAGTACATTTACATTCACATTTAAAGCATTTGGCAGACGTTCATCCAGGGTAATGTTCGTGAGAGCTTTGTTGTCCATAAGAAAACACCCCCCTCGCTAATGTACTAATGTACACCTAGACTTACATCAGGAGCTACTAGCATGCTAGCCTTATCACATCACACAGAGACATGCCCTATCAGATCACACAGAGAAGACGTTGAATTAAACTAGTTTGTTTGTTTCGTTTTGACATGAACGTGTAGTTGTTTTTCTAAGTGCTCAGTGAAGAGGTAGCTCTTCAGTCTCTATTTGAAGACACTGAGGGTTTCAGCCATTCTAACGATCAGAGAAAATCGTTCCAACACTTCAAAACTGAGAAGAGACATGATGCATGTCTTTGACTTTTGTGAAGACATGCATCTCGTCTCTTCTTGGTTTTATGTAGTGACCCAAAGTACATCACTACATTCGGCTCCCCTGCCTGGGATCTGCTCTTATTGTCCATTTTACCAGCTCCACTGACGCTACAGGAGCGCTTTGTAGTTTACAAGGACAGACTGTAGTCCATCAGTTTCTCTGTATCAATTGGTAGCTCCTTTTAACCCATTTATATATGTTTAGTACCCCCACTGAACCACCAATAAGAAGGAATTATATGGGTGTTGGATCATTCTCAACAGAGCAATAAGACTGACATGGTAGTGGCATGTTAATGCAGTTTATGTGTAAACTGTACACAAAAATCTGAAAATCTGCTGTGTAGAGAATGTGCACTTATTTTCTTTAAGAAAATCAATGAAACATTTCATTTGAGCATTTGTTCATACTTTTCTTGACTGCATGTATTTATGTCACACAAAGGGAGGAGACTGGTTATGTCCTGCTAAGATCCATAGAGGCTGCACTGGTCGTACTTTCAGGAGACACCCTGTCAGCCAAACACAGAGGTCGGAACACAGAATTCACCAATGTACCAATAGACACTCACTTACGGGACCTTTTTTCAAGATTCCAGATGTATTATTTGTCACATTTATAGCTATACAAGTACAGCATATAGTGAAATGAGCCCCTGAGTCAGTTCATAAAACAATATGTGCAATAAAGCTATCAAAAAAGAGAAATTTGGAAAGGCTAAATGACGGTAATAAAAATATACAGAAAAAAGTATATTCCAACTAAATAAATATAACAAACATTACAAACAGAAGCAAGGTCTGTTCAGTGTGCAAAATATACTATGTGGACAAAAGTACTGGGACGCCATACCATAACACCAACAGGGACTTTAATATCATTGCATTCAAATACATAAACTTTAATATGGAGTTGGTCCCACTTTGCAGCCGGAACAGCTTCCACACTTCTTCAAAGGCTTTCCACAAGATTCTGGAGTTTCTGTTGGAATTTGTGCCCATTCATTCTGTGGAACATTTAGGAGGTCAGGCATTAATGTTGGATGAAAAGTCCTGGCTCACAATCTCGGTTCTAGTTCATCTTAAAGGTGTTTTATTAGGTTGATTTTAGGGCTCTGTGTGGGCCAGTCAAGTTCTTCCACACCGGTCATGCTGGAATAGAAAAGGTTTTTCCCCCAAACTGTATCTACAAAGTTGGAAGCCTGGCGTTGTCCAAAGTATCTTAGAATGTTGAAGCATTTAGATTGACCTTCACTAGAAGTAAGGGGCCTAGCCCAAAGCCTGAAAAACATGTGTCCCAATACGTTTGTCCATATAGTGTATAATAGAACATCTGTGCTGTAAAGTGCAGTATCCAGGGTTGCTGGCTGATGTATAGTGTCTTGGTTTTGTCTCTAGTTTCTCTAGACCTGTTTGGTAATAGTTGGCCTGGGATCTTTGTAGTTGAGTCGTCACAAGCCATTCTCTGTTTTCTCTTAGCTCTGTTTCAACTGGCTGTGAGTTGCAGCGAAAGACAGGGAACTGAGCTCAGCTCCATCAGCCGCAGTGGCCTCAGGGTCCTGCTGACTGACCTCAGCCAGGTGAGACTCACATGATGGATTTGTGTCCAGGTAGAGATGGGACTTGAGAATGTTGTTTCTCATGTAAAGTGTCCATTTTGAAGTTATGAGGTTAGTTACATGAGCAACAATTTATAAGTAATTCCTCTTCTTTGCTAAGTGTAGCTCATACTACTATCACCAGCTGAAGTCTAATGCAAGCTTTTGATTGTTTTTTTTCAGATTCCAGCAGCTGTCCAGGAGAACCATGTGTTTGGACAAGTGGAGACTGCAACCCGTTCCTGCTTTAACGGAGTAAAATATCGTCCTGACACATTTACACAAACACACACACACTCACGCAGACAACATACTGTATAGAGTCTGATGGGGGGGGGGGGGGTGACAGGGGGAGGGGTTATAGAGTCTGATGGGTGTGTGTGTGACAGGGGGAGGAGTCTGATGGCAGCGGGGAAGTATTTTCTGTAGCATAAAACATTTTTGAAGGAAGACCTGTGAGAAAAAAAACTATAAAACCATTATTTTATTCAAGCTTTAATCCCAAAAAGTGGAACAGTTTGTAATGTTGTCAATTTCTGCAATTCAAATGACCCACAGATTTCAAAACTAAACATGAATAATTGATCATGTAAAAGTTCGAAACATAGGAATACAGTTAATAGAAGTGCTCTGTGTGCTTTTCAGGTGATCAGTGTGAATGTAGGGGAGGAGCACTTTTTGAGCTGGCTGCAGTCAGAGCCTCGTCTTCTGCTGTGGCTCTCCACTCTCTATAGGCTGTCAGTCAGCGAGGCTGTGCAGCACAGAGTCCGCTGCCATGCCTGCAAGGCCTTCCCTATCACAGGCCTCAGGTGTGTGTGTGTGTGTGTATGTGTGCATTTTCCTTCTCGTTATGAGTATGTATGTGTTTAGGTTGTAATACTAGCATCATTTATAATGGCAGTAATACATTTATATTTATGCGATTTTGGTAAATGTAGGTGAATGCAGAACTAGGAGTCTTGCCCAAGGATTCAAACCTCAGTTTTCCACTTGGAGAGCAGTGGTGTTACACACCACACTATACATAATAATTTGTCTAATTTGCAGGTGTGTATGGATGTAATACTCAGTGAGTATGTATCTTTTAACCTGCTGATAGGTGTAATCTCTCTGTAGGTATCGCTGTTTGAAATGTCTAAATGTGCACCTGTGCCAAAACTGTTTCCTTACTGAGAGATGCACAAGAAAGCACAAGCCGTCTCATCCTGTTCTGGAGTACTGTACTCAGGTCAGACATCTGATGGCTTTTTAACCTCTCTCTATATATGGATGTGTGTGTATTAAATAAGCTTGTATTAGCTAGGAAAACAATAAATATAATGATTTTTCATGAATAAATAAATATACAGTATCAGATGGGCTAGCGATGGATTTGAGTTCATCCATTCAGAGACTGGAGCTACATCTAAGAGATGCAGCCAAATCTGAGTTTTCCTAAACAGCGCTAAAGTTACTGAAAATAAGAATTTTGCCATGAATTAATATTTGTATTTATTCTAATTATACATATGCTTAGACTATATGTTAGCTTGCAAAAATACACTTACTAGCCAACTAATAGTTTTAATTTTAGCTCTTAGAATACTCACAACCCTACTGAGGACCTTAATCCCAAATTGCTCCAGGAATACTGCCCCCTGTAGTTAGGGAATGAAAGTCGCTTTGGATAAAAGTGTCTGCTAAATGCCATAAATGTAAATGTGAGTGAGAACTCAAGGGCATGGTTGTAAGTAGCATGAGGACATTGAGGTCTGGTTCTCAGTTGTTTTAGAAAGTAATGAGATACAATGTGGAAACAGCAAGATCCTCATAATGTGATAGCCTGCTATGCAGAATAGCTTGCATCCCAAGACTGTCCAATCAGCAGTGAAACGACTGGGCCTCAGCTGAGGTTGCCCACAGTGTTTAGCTTTAAATTGTCCAGAGTGAGTTCTTGAGACGAAACACTCATGAATGTGAAAGTTAAGAGATTATGCTTATATGCTTCCAGTAGTTGCTCAGTTTAGGTGACTGGGGACTGAGGAAAGAGGGAAAGAAAAGTAAACAATTTTAAAAGGGTATAAAATAAATCACTATTACCGTCACCATGTAACAAATCTAATGTAGTGGAATAAATCTATAGATCGTGTACATAGACTTTAACATGCATTTCACCTAAAATATTGGTGAATGGAACAGTATTAACTGTTTATGGATAGGAAATTAACAAATGACAAGTAAAACGTGAAGTAGCTTTTTTATTCTTTTCTTTTACACTTTCAGTGGCAAGGAATTACAAAAAAGGTTTTAAAATGTTTGAAGATGCATATTATTTTCTGCAAAACAGGACGGCTTTTCATGAAATTCAAATCATAATAATATCTCCTGAAAAGAAATGTGGCATCAATTAAAAGGTGGGAATCTGCACTTTAACAGCATTCTAGCTTCTTCCAGTTAAAAAAAATAATAAATACAAGATGCTTTTGTTATCTCTGTTAGCTGCCCTAAGACCCTTGTGCAGTACGCAATTTCTTTATAGCTGCTGTATACTGTGCTTCTCCAGCCCTCCTGGAAAGAATCAATGGCATCTTTGGCATCCAGCGCCCGTCATGCCCTCCTGCCTCGGCGCTACACCAGGAGAGAGGTGGAGAGGAGGACAGCGCTTAGAGCTGGGTCTAACGCGGAGTCACAGTACAGGTATATATTAAGAATGTGTGTATGACTTTCTGTGTGTGTGTGTGTGTGTGTGTGTGTGTGTGTTCATTCATTGAGGTGTTCTCTTTGCTCTCAGTGCTTCTGTTTCAGTGCAGCAGCAGTATGTTGAAGCTCCTGGAGGTTCTCCTCCACCTCCTCCTCCTGATTCTTCTCCTGCCCAAGCAAAAGTAGAGTCTAAAGCTCTGCAGACAGACAGTCCTGACACACTGCCTCAGGTACGTCACTGGTTTCACATCCCAAGATCATTTTCTGATTGTCCTTTACTGATGTGGCTGTTTGTTGCAGAGGAAAACATCCCTTCTCCAAAAAGACCTATGTATCACACAAAAGGCCATGAGGGACCTGCAGAGAGATAAATGGTAGGATCATATTTTCTTTTAACCCAGGGGATGCTAATCTTTTCCTCAGAGAACCGATGTAGCTGCTGGTTTTTAATCCAGCCCAGCAAGAAGCATACACTAGTCAATTGTTTGGAATGAGAACTTGCAGCCATTCTGGCCCTTTGTAGACAAGACAGGAGACCCCTGATTTAACCCAATGGATTCTACGCTTATTGTTATACCACAGTTAGTTGTGTTGATTCATCTTGTGAGTGATAATATGTCCAGTTAATGTCATCTTCAAGCATCATTCTACTTTATTTACTTGTAACCAAGCAACCACCACAACCTTTTGAATAAAAGTAACAGCTGCCACAAAGTCAATTAAAAATTTCAAGTAGTGTTAGGGTAGTGGCCTAGAGGATAAAACCCTTGCCTGTGAACCCAATGACCGCACAGGCTTCACAGGCTGCTTGAGCAAGACACTTAACCCTCAGTTGCTCCAAGAGGACTGTCCCTGTACCTAATGTTTGTGAGTCACTGTGGATAAGATCCCCCTTTACCTTTTACCCTAATAGCCTGTTTATAATTTTGAAGAACCTTCAAAATGTCAAAATGTTCCCAAATGTGACACTTTTACATTACTCCATTGACAGCCTAAACCTAAGATACATTCATAATGGGATTGTGCAGCAATATTCCTTGCCTATAAAGCATAACTATTGTTCTTTGCCGACTGTAGCTAACCATTTCTGTCATTTATTTTTGTGTCATCAATGTCTAAAAATCAAATGATACGTATTATAATGAAACTGCATTATAATCATAATAATACACCTGAAGTATAGCACATCAATGGCAGTCTTACTTTATAGCAGTCTCTCTCATCTATTGTGTACTTCTAAGCTATTCGTATTATTAAGTGATGGCAATTGAACAAATAGGTCAAATATGAAGTCATGACAGTGTCCAGGACCTATTTATATAAGGTCATATTTATATACACACTGGACAATTAAAGTGTGTGTTTGTGACCAGGCTGCTGGAGAAAGAGTTTCAGGTGTGGAAAGTAGCAGCAGAGTCAGAGCACAACTCTCTGGAGGACAGGTGTGCAGATCTGGAGGCCACGATGGAAGCACTGAGCCATCACAACCAGCAGCTGGAGGAGGAGCTGGATCAAATTCGACATGTGAGTGAAAAGAGAATACGAGAGGGACAATACCTGTGATTTAGGGATCATGACATCTGCATGCAAGAAACTTATTGTACTCTCAACTGCCAGTTTATTAGGTACACCTACTCTACCATCATTCACTACGACTAACCCTACCTCCACCCATATCTATGTTTTTATGTCATAGCATGGCTGGAGGGAAAATTAACTATAAAGCTACATGCCAGAACTGAACAGTCTGCATCTGGCACACATACTGATCCTCCTGTCATCGCCTGACCTCTTTCCTTCGGACCAGATAAAATGTGTGTGTGCACTTGTGACATATTTCTGTGCCATAACAAACAGTTGTTTTCTCCAATATGTTACATACAGCTAACACACAGTAATTTATAACAATAGCACACTATTGTTCTTAAGTTTTATCTTCTTCTTCTGGTGCCCTGAAATCCTCAAATTTCAGATAGTCCTGCTCGGACACGCTTTGTCCAAAACCCATCAAATGTCATGTGATACCTCAGGCCAACTTCCTCGACACACAAACGCGGTCGGTGATGACCTGCACTCGTCAGTTCACTTCCTTTCATTTTTAACTCCATTGAAATGAATGCAGTTTCAGAAGAGGAGACTTTCAGGCTCCATACAGTGACCTTATGAAACTTCATATGAGACCTCAGGCCACGCCCTCAAAGACTCACCGGTTTACACTAAACTATATGGCCAAAAGTATTGGGACCGACCTGTTTAACCTGAACAATATGGCCAGAAGTATTGATACAGAGCTGTTTTTGGGTGGTTGCTAAGGCATGAAAGGCAGTTGCTATGAAGGGTCAGATGACTGCTGCATTTGATCAAGCACACTTTGCATTTTCTCTGCGGAAATGCAGTCTAGTTCTCTGTGAATGTGTACTTGGTTCCACTTGGAAAATTAATAAAACATGTAATTTGACCAGGGTGCTTAAACTACTGTATACTCACAGAACATATGGGCATGAAGAAATATCAGATTTCAGACATGGACATAGTATATTAAATGAATAATAAGTTCAGGGGTTGTAAGGTGAACTAACTGTGTGTTGACCTACACAGGCATTGAGCTTGAGAGAAAAAGAAGCCTTTGGCAGTGTCATCCAACAGACCTTTCACACACCTCCCTCACAACAACATGATGAGAAACAGTGGATGGCGTCTGAGGCTACTGACTCACACACAAGCTCCATCTCTGAACCAGAGCGAGAGGAAGAGGAGGAGAAAGAAGAGAAGAGAGAAAAAGAGGATGAGGAGAACAAGGTTCTTCCTCAGGTGCAAGAAGAATCTCAGGAGGATTTAGTTGTTATGGACAATTTTTTGACAATGACAGAAGAGGAGAAGCAGCTTGGTGAGGAGTCTGAAGAGGAGGCTTTAGAGGAGGATAAGGAAGATGAGGAGCTACAGCTTGAGAGGAAGGAACTTTTCACTGAAGATTCGCCCTCAGAGGGGTCCAGTCAGGAGGATTCTGAGACAGATAACTCAGATGAGGTAGAAGAAAAAGAGTTGTGTGACTTGGTGCAGAGACTTAAGGGTGCACTCCTGGCAGATACTCCCACAGGTAAGTGTACATGGTGAATGTGTTTTATAGTTGTCATTTATAGTGTTTCAAAATGTTATATACATAGGTTATATAGAAATGTTATATACACTTATCATGTCTTCTGAAGTGGTGCGGTTGCAATACTGGATTTTATGGATATGATTAAAAAGGTTTTCACAATTCGCAAATTTTCTCCAATCGTCCCCACAAGCAGAAGGTCTTTAGACTAAGTTTCGCTATAGTTATTTGTTGGTATTTGAACTTACGAAAGCGTTCAGCCATCATGGCCAAAACTGAACGGCGGCGCACCTCCCACACAGAAAGTGAAGTCACAAAGGTTTGATTTATCACAACCAAACTTGGTATCTGGACACTATTATTTTAAAGTGTGAGAAAAAAAGCTTTGTTGGAAGATGTGCAAAACGTGGTGTCGACTCATTTTGACAAAAACAATTAAAAGGAATTAAAAAGAAGCAAATGTACACAATGTTCCACGCGACCTGAGCTAAGACATGACATTTGATGTCTAAATGTAGCTTCTTTGGTTTGGCTAACAAACAGTAGTAGTCAATAGTTGCCAAATTTTCAGCCTTATAACAGAGGTCACAGGCCCTGGTCCTGAAGACCTACTCTCCTGTGAGGTCTAGCTCCAACCACAATGTGACACACAACTTCTTTAGAAGTCCTTGACAGGCTGGATCAGATTCATTAATATGAGGTAAGGGGGTGGGGCAGTGTGTTAGGCTGCAACTAAACAGGAAATTAGATCACGAGGAGGGACGGTTGGCTTTGATCGAAAGAAACAAGCTATGCAGCTCTTTTGAACTGATTCCGAGTGATAGTTGAGGAGGAAATTCTAATAAAAATATAACCACACACACATACGAATGTTTAGATCTTGTTGAGATTTTGTTTTGTCTCTCTCCCACCACCAAGGGTCCAGTGCTCATCAGAGAGAGGTGCTAATACGTGCAGCAGGAGCTGTTGGAGATTCTATATCTCACCTGGTTGCTTCAGTCAGAACCTTCTCCTAGTCAACAGCCAAACACACCGCACACATGGTTTGAGCCCGTACAACATCAACTGGTCACATCCCACCACTTAGTTTTGATTACCATACCACACGAACCACACTCTCTTTAAAATAACTGGACTGACTCTAGTGGGCATGAGAAGGTCCATCTGCAGCCAGAGAGCCCACCCTTTATCTCCTGTTGGCAGTTTCTGTCCTGCTGGCGTGTGGAGGACAGTTTACTGCAGTGTGTGTTAATGGTCCGTCTGGCGCTCTGCGTGCGGCAAATTCAACAGACTGCAGAACTGAAAATGCAAAAAAACTAAACACAACTGAAAGGAAACAGAAAGGCAGATGTTTCACACTGAACTTTGTCTGAACTTCAACATGGTGCAGGCTTGATTCTTCACAGTACTTCTTTGTTTGTTTTTCCACATGTGTCAAACGCAGGAACTGTTACACTAAGTTAAACCTGCTTGAATTTCAATGTAACACAGTAATGATTTATTGTATACAGTGACATAAAATATATGATTTGATTCTTAAAAAGCTGCTTTCATTTGAAAGATTAAGCATTGATTTTAGCACACCGGGCAATTCTTTATTATCTTAATGTTGGTTAATTTAATTTAAAAGGAAATTGAATATGTGGCATCATCATTTACAAGCCTGTTACAACTTTGAATATTGAAATAAAAAATCATTTGAATGTGTGAGTTGCTTTTGCATTTCAAAGTAGTTGGACATGACAAAGGTCTTGTAATGCTCTAATTAAGTCAGTTGTAATTAATTTTATTCATTTATTTTTGTGTATTTACATATCTATATATTTAGATATATAAATATGTACATGTATTTCACTCTTTTATTTGTGTATTTATACAAGATAATAATTTTAGGCGTCCATTATCATGCCTTACCAAGGCAACAGCTGGTAACTATTGCAGGAGGCTTATAACTGCTAATTACCTGCCAGCTCATTACTGCTTTATAAGGCAGTAAGAATTTTCCAGAACACTTTTGTTTTATCCAACACGTCTTGTCTTGTGCACAACCGTCATCTGAGCACTCAGCCTGTGGGGACATGGGTGTAAATTTCATTTAACAATAGGGATGGACAACAAATATAAAATTTCTCATGAGCAATTTTTGAAGGGGGACACAAATAACACAGTTAAATTGTACTTATAAAAATATGTCCCCACAGTGAAAAACGTTGCTTCTATCATTATTATTGTAGCATGGAGACTGCGTCATTATGGTTAAGTTTTTTTAAGGTTCAATGACAAAGCAGATTTTTCTTCAAAACTATTTATTGCATTGTTTGTTATGTTGTTTACAGTCAAGCCATCAGGTTTTTCCACTGACTGGTACCAGCTCGGTTCGGTTCGACTCTACTCGCTTATTTTGCTTTCCCATAACTAAAATCTGGTACCTGGTACCCGGTACCATTCTTGGTACAACCTT